>CM077168.1:3260641-3480641 GCA_039654105.1 Coreius guichenoti
ATCAGGATGTAGATTTCATGTTTGTGCTTCCATTTCGAGAGCTGAACTTGATTAAAGATGTTCAGTACAGTATTCACAAACTTCTGCTTGACTTTCTTCCTGAACTTCAAGATGTGGACTCAAAGATTTATGATGAATGTAAAATTGTGTTCATCTTTGATGGTCTGGATGAAAGCCGAATTACACTGATGTTTTCAGACGCTCAGAAAGTTTGTGATGTGAATGAGTCTTCATCAGTGGGTGTGTTGATGTCAAACCTCATTAGAGGAGAGCTGCTTCCTTCTGCTCTCATCTGGATCACCTCCAGACCAGCAGCAGCCAATCAGATCCCTTCGGAATGCATTAACCGGGTGACGGAAATTCAGGGATTCAATGACCCTCAGAAGGAGGAATATTTCAGGAAGAGGATCAGCGATCAGCATCAAGCCAGCAGAATCATCTCACACATCAGAAGATTAAGAAGCCTCCACATCATGTGCCACATACCCGTCTTCTGCTGGATCTCATCCACTGTGCTTGAGAACATCCTGAAACAAGACGACAGTGCAGAAATCCCTCAAACTCTGACTGAAATGTACATCCACTTTCTACTCATTCAGATAAACATCAGGAATCAGAAGTATGATGAGAGAGATACAGGAAGACCCTTGCAGTTCAACAGAGAAGTGATTTTAAAACTTGCTGAACTTGCTTTCAAACAACTGAAGAAGGGCAACATCATGTTCTACGAGGAGGATCTGAGAGAATGCGGCATTGATGTCATTGACGCCTCAGTGTATTCTGGGATTTGCACTGAGATATTTAAAGAGGAATCTGTGATTCATCAGAGGAAAGTCTACTGCTTCGTGCATCTGAGCTTTCAGGAGTTTCTGGCAGCTGTTTATGTGTTTTATTGTTATGTAATTAACACTGTGGAGGCACTAAGGTTTTTTGATTCCCTGCATAATTTGCTCAGAGGAGCTGTAGATAAAGCCTTGGAAAGCGAGAATGGACGCCTGGATCTTTTCCTCCGGTTCCTGCTGGGCATCTCACTGGAGTCCAATCAGAAACTCTTAAAGGATCTACTGAGCAACACTCACAGCTGTTCAGGGAGCATTGAAAAGACATCAACTTATATTAAAGACAAAATTAAACATGGACATAGTCTTTCAGCTGATAGATCCATCAATCTTTTTCTTTGTCTCTTTGAAATGAAAGATCAGACTCTGTACAGAGAGATCCAGGAGTTTTTGAAATCAGACAAATGCTCAGAGAAGAAACTCTCTTCTGCACTTTGCTCAACAATCGCCTACATGTTTCAGATGTCAGAGGAGGTGCTGGAGGAACTTAATCCCAAGAAATTTAATACATCAGAAGAAGGTCGAAGAAAACTCTTACCAGCTGTGAAAAACTGCAGAAAAGCTCTGTGAGTGTAGTTTTTAAATTGACATTTTTACAACTTTTTTTCCTTATTAAGCTGAACCAAGTCTCTGGCAAAATTAATAGGCATGATGGCCTTGACCGTTATCAAGTTGTTTTGAGTGGGCATGCTTAAAGGTGAAGTATGTAAGATTTCTTTTATGTTAAAATACATTTTCATAACCCAGTTTATTGTTCATTGACAACTACTAGAATGCCATTCATGAGCTTATCTCTCCCAAAAGTGTAAACATTCCAGGCACCATCAAAACATTGAGAGCGGTCCACACAGATCTGTCAATCACTTTTAGCTCAACCAATAGTTTGGGGAGTGGCTACTCTAGCAGGCTGAGAGTTTGGGGCGTGGCTACTGAAGCAACCAGCGAGTTTGGGGTGTGGCTACTGTAGCAACCAGAGAGTTTGGGGTGTGGCTACTGTAGCAGGCTGAGAGTTTGGGGCGTGGCTACTGTAGCAGGCTGAGAGTTTGGGTCGTGGCTACTGTAGCAGGCTAAGAGTTTGGGGCGTGGCTACTGTAGCAAGCAGAGAGGTTGGGGTGTGGCTACTGTAGCAGGTGGAGGGTTTGGGGCGTGGCTACTGTAGCAGGCCTCCGTTTGGGCCGTGGCTAATGTAGCAAGCAGAGAGGTTGGGGTGTGACTACTGTAGCAGGTGGAGGGTTTGGGCCGTGGCTACTGTAGCAGGCTGAGAGTTTGGGGCGTGGCTACTGTAGCAGGCTGGGACTTTGGGGCATGGCTACTGTAGCAGGTGGAGAGTTTAGGGCGTGGCTACTGTAGCAGGTGGAGAGTTAGGGGCGTGGCTACTGTAGCAGGCTGAGATTTTGGGGCGTGGCTACTGTAGAAGGTGAGCCAGAGTGTGTTTGGCCGGTGTGGGACCATGACTGACGTGTTACATGGGAAAAAACATTCAGCTTCGGTGACAGAATTGCAAGCCAAAATTCACTGCGTTTAGACCTTCAAAGGTTAAACAGGTAATGAACCACCAAAGTGAATGAGGCTTTGCGATGCAATGCACTACAATGAACACATCAATAAAACATCATCATGCATTGGTTCAGAAAGACAAATGTACGAGTTTATATTGTTTACATGTCCTCAATCAGTAGTGGCACGTCATGTCAAAAATGCGCCCGATGCAGAATGGGTTTATTATAAGCAAGACGCTCACTTTCGCTCAAAACAGAGTGTTGCCTAATCAATTGCTTACTCATGACACATAGCAACACAGCTAAAATGTTGGACCTTTTGTTGAAAATAGCCCACTTTTATCTGCTGAGACATACGTACCTTCACAAGCACCCGTAAGAGCTGTGTTTGTGATATTTGAGTTGGACGAGGCACAACACGTGAAAGGGGCATTTGCAAGGTTTGGAAATATGCTTTATTTTTGTAATTCCACTTGGTACCACTAGTGTCGCAGAAACTACATACTTCACCTTTAAGGAAAAGGTTGTTTGACTTAAATTTGAATTACCCTGTGCAGTTATCTGTAGATATAATTTGAAATTGTGTTTTGTTCTCTTATAGTCTTGCTGACTGTAATCTCACTGATACATCTTGTGAAATTGTGGCCTCAGCTCTACAGTCATCAAACTCCGTACTGAGAGAGCTGGACCTGAGTAACAATGACCTGCAGGATTCAGGAGTAAAGCTTCTCTCTGATGGACTGAAGAGTCCAAACTGTCAACTTGAGAAACTGAGGTATCTAAGAGTTTTTAACAGTTAACATAAGTTTGAAAAAAATTTAATCCTATGTGGAAGTTACACGCAAGCTGTCCATATGGTTCCAGCAGTACAGTATGTGTAAAGACACAGTCACTTTTAATATCTGGTCTAATACTATATGTAAATTACCAGATGTACAACAGTTCTAAAAATGGTCTTAAACTGTGAGTTTGTATCTAACTGTTGATATGCATGTTTAGATTATCTGGCTGTATGGTGACAGAGGAAGGCTGTTGTTGTCTGGCCTCAGCTCTGAGTTCAAACCCGTCACACCTGAGAGAGTTGGATCTGAGCTACAATTACCCAGGACACTCCGGAGTCAAGATGCTCTTGGATCGACTGAACCATCCAAACTGCACACTGGAGATACTCAAGTATGAAGACCTGAAATTGTGTAGTGTGCATTAGGGGTGTATATTACATGAAACGATGCGATCTTTGCCAATACTACAACACAAGCTGTGATAGGATTATGATTCAATTAGATTCAGGGGTATATTGAGCGTTATATCAATATTTCAATATTATGTGCCTATTTTACACCATTCCCTTTTTTTTACTAACTTACAAATGCAACCAAAACACATAACATGAGCATTTAACTGAAATTTGCAAGTCATTGGGAAAAACAAAAAATACACTTTAGTTTTTTGAAATGGGTTTTCTATTTAAATAGGGTACCCCCCCCCCCCCCCCACCTTAATTTTTTCTCCTGACTATAGATGACACAAAATCTCAGTCATTTCATCTGAATATGAACATTTGTGAGATTTAGTCAGCTGAAACAGTTTTGAGGTTAACTGATCTAATTTTTTGTCTCTGGAAAATAGTGATCTATGGCACTGTATTATTTTTAATATCAACGTTTTTTGTGTCTATTTGTTAATGAGGGATTTCTGGACACCAATGTTTTTGGATTTGGTATAGTTTTTATTTTGAAGTAAAAAGATAAAATTAGAGCCTTGGGGTAAGATGAGCCACCCAGAATTGCTACAGAAGGCCCCAAGTGGCATGTTGTTACTAGTTTTTCATTTAATTATTATTGTAATTAATGGGGTTATCATTCAGTATTCCATGAATTAGATGTACATTTCAGACATCTTCGCTTTCATTAAAACCTTAATTGAGTGAAATCATTCAATTTGCATTCAAAGTGTTGCTATTATGACATATCTTCAATTAAAATATGGTCATTTAAATATGTAAATATTCATATGCCAATGTAAGTCATAGAATAGTTTAACCTTTCAGATGAATCTCTTTTACTGGGATTCTGCTTTGTCTGTGGTCGGTTATTCAATTATTCAACTAAATAGTCAAAATTAAATTTTAATTTTTACATTAATGACAGTAGTGTGGTAAGATGGCTCTTTGAATAATTTTACATTTTGTTCTATAACAACTAAATTAGCAAATGTTTCTATTTATTTTCCTATAATAACACATTGGCTGATGCATCATCATCATTCTGCACATGCTAAACTTATATCTAAATATGTTACAGATTAAAATTAAATGCACATTGTTCTTAAGGGGGCATCTTCCCCCATGTTACCCTAGAGGGGAAAAAAACAATAACAACAGTCAACATACAAACTCTTGACTGGTGAAAAAATATGAAAGTTTAAAATGTTTTTTCTAAGACTTTTTTGACATGCGTTCTTCTGTGTTGTTTAGTTTGGAGCACGGAGAGTCCTATAGGATCACACCTGGACTGCGGAAATGTAGGTTCTCTCTCTGACACACACACTGCATGCACATTCAGTTTTTTCAATTCAGTATTATTGTGCTTTTATAATACACATTACCAAAAGGCAGCCATAGAATAGTGCCAAAGCCAAAGATGACAGTATCAAGGATTTTTAGTGATATCACTGATGTTTTAATCTTTCTTCAGATGCTTGTGATCTCACATTCGATCTAAACACAGTGAACACTCATCTCATTCTGTCTGAGAACAACAAAAAGGCAACATATTTGGAAGAGGAGCAGCCATATCCTGATCATCCAGAAAGATTTGAGCACTATGAGCAGGTCCTGTGTGGAGAGAGTCTGACTGGACGCTGTTACTGGGAAGCTGAGTGGAGTGGCTGGAGTCATATAGCAGTCACATATCGAGGCATCAACAGGAAAGGAGGGAGCGACTGCAGGTTTGGGCTCAACGACAAGTCCTGGAGTCTGGTCTGCTCTGGTAAAAATTACTATGCCAGGCATAATAATGCAAGAACTGACATACCCGCACCCTCGTCATGTTCTAACATTATAGGAGTGTACTTAGATCAGCCAGCTGGCTCTTTGTCTTTCTACAGTGTTTCTTCTGAAACAGGCAAAATGATCCACATTTACACCTTCCACTGCACATTCACTGAGCCGCTCTATGCAGGAGTTGGTGTTGGGGTTGACAGGGGCACTTCAGTGTGTTTAAAATATGCTTAAATTATTTATTTATTATGCTAGTGTGATATATTAATCTGTGCTCCGTTTACAAAGAAACTCAGTGTTTATGAAAAATGGCGAATTCAATGTGCTTGAGAAGTGTTTTCTACCAGTGCATAACTTATATTTGACTGTTACATTCTTTTTTGTAAATAAGTGTACAAAAATAATAACTTTATGCTTGTATTTATATTTTGCATCCTAAGTCTGTTAAACATATTTGTTTTATTTATTCATGTCAAACAGACAGAGCACAACAGAGAAAGGCAGTGCAATAATGTTAACTATTTATTGTTGGAGGTTACATGTAGTTATTATAGTGTCATTGAATACTACTGTTAGAAGTGTCTTAAATTTACAGAGAAAATAAATGTCATAGTAACGTTTTTTTCCTGATCATCATTCTGTATATAAACTATAAGAACATGACATAGACAATGTCTGTTCTTGATCATGTGTTGCACTGTGGATCTAGGTGAAAAACATTTCATACATGTATAACCCACTTTAATGTATTTTTTTAATGTCTTTAAGATTGTCTAAAGTCTACAAAATAAGATACATGTTGTCCTATATAACATATACATATATATACAGCATCAAATATCAAATGATATTTGGTTAACTTAGCTGTTCGGACTTAGATTTAACATTTTAAAATCCTGTGGTATTCTTATTTCTTTTTGCAAGTTTATGATAAAAATCATTCATTGCACATACCAAAGCCATGCTGCACCAGTTAGGATCTTCTACATTGTATGTTTTTAAGGGAAATTATATTTTAGCTATAATGTTGCCATATTTTAAAGAAACCATGAATGTAGCTCATATTGAAAATGAAAGCTTCAAATCAAAATTTACAATGAAAATCTAACTTTGGCATATATTAGTGCCAGAATATAATTATGTAGTATTTCAGGTGTATTTACCACATGGATTCTAAGTGACATTTAAATAGGCCTTATAAATTTGTTAAAATGTTTTAAATAATAATAAAAGTTCTTCAAGTAATCATAAACGATTGTGATTGTTTTATCCTGTCCAGCGTTGAGAAAAGTAACAAGTCTCATATGATACGTTGTAGCGTTCGGGACAAAAATTGAAATTTGATGAAAAACGATAAACTTTAATTGCCTAAATATACATTAAAGCGTTACATTTATATAATTTAATTTTAACCCATCATACCGAACCAGCAAGAGTGATGATCTTATTGTCTATGGAGACTTTTATTTTAAAACACGTCTCCCGTGTTTGGAGACTTTTATTTTGAAACACGTCTCCCGGAAGTCCTTACAGTCTGTTAGTCAGATGCTGGCAGCTCTGAGTTGCAGTATAGACTCTCACTGCAGTTTCTCACAGTTTACTAACTTCATCATGACCGAATCTTTGCTTCGCTGGACTGTTGATAAGTTAAAGCATAGTTTTGGATTAGAGGCAAGCGATGACATTGTACAGTAAGTACATTTTATTCGATGTTTGTGCCTCTGGAGGTTGGATTGTGCGCGAGGCGGTCTAATGTCAATTGTAGAAATGCTGTAAAATATAAATAACAGAACTGACAGGCCAGAAAGTGGACTTAATGTGTACAAATTTGTCTATCTGAATGTCAACAGAGATAACGATGTACATGTAAACACCTTGGTACATGGTTATGACATTTAACTTAGTCCTATAGTACTGCGTAACTGGTTATAATAACCATATGGAAAAGCTATATTAATGTAACGTGTTATGTGAAATGCGTAAGAAATGTATGTGATAATTAATAAACAACTTTAGACTTTAGATAGTTTGTGATGGGCATGTTTGGGCATCTAGTATCCAGACAAATGTTATTTTGAATGGGCCTTTGTGGAAAAAAATGAGCACTGTGTAAGTTAGTAAAATGCCTTTTTTTCAGGTACATCCTTTCCATTGATAATGCTGATGAGATTGTGGAGTATGTTGGAGATCTCTTGCAAGGAACCGAGGGGAACAGGCAGGAGTTTGTGGACGAGCTGGTGCAGAGATGGCAGAGGTGTCGGACTCCAGCGCCTGATGGTCCGGGAGGCGTCCTTAGGATTGAGCCAGTCATGGGTAAATATGGACACACTGATGTTTTAGGATTTAAAATGTGCACTTAATTAAAATAATTTAGGATTTAACTTATGAACTAAAGCTGCAGTCTGTAAGTTTTGCCTCTTTGTCGCCATCTCTGTTTGAAACCTGCAGTTGCAGTTATTTGTTGAATTATCATCTTTACGTGGGTTGTGCATCGGCACGGCTCCTCAGCGCAAATGAATGCAACATAGTCTAACATCGGCCTGATCAGACTGATAGAGATTATTTACAAAAATGTTAATCATGGCCAGATGGAAATTGTAATTCCTATTATCCTTAAAGCTGCAGTCTGTAACTTTTTTTTGGATAAAAATGATCCAAAATCAATTTTTGAGCAAGTACATAACCAGCCAGTGTTTAAAACCTTAAAACATTAGCCCGATTCACAACGGTAAGCTTGTAAAAATGTGTTATAATTTGAGTGGTACTGGTAGCTTTCCGTGGGAAATTCGAGCATGGTGCCGTTCGTCTTTGCGTCATTCCATCACGTCTGTGTACATAAAGGAGGAGTCCGGCTCGCATGTGAGGATGCTGCAGGTGGCGGATCATTTATAGCCTTTTCTCACAGCAGCTGGAATAATTAAATTTATCATTTAAAATGTCAACTGGAGATTCACCCATAGTCAAAAGCAAAAGATCAGAGTGTACAGAAAACTGAATTCTACAGGTAATGCTAATACACACGAAATACACGTAGTCACACAATGCTGATGTTGTTAACATTAACAATTTGAGAACAAAGTATAACAATAATAATAATTTGCATGGTTTGATGTGATATGAGCTAAGCGATCGTTAGATTTAATCACCGTTGGTAGCATGATTTATTGTAATGTTTTTTTTTTTCTCAGTTGGTCAGAACAAAAGTGGCAGACATGTCAGAGTCCTGCACAGGGGTGGGTACCCGACGGGTGACCCGCTAATATTTGATGTAACGGGTGGAATAATATTTACGTGTCGGGTGCGGGTCGGACGTGCGGTAGGCACGGGTGGGCTGCGGGTCAAATAGCCAAGATTATTTCGACTCAGTCCGGTACACAGTGATAGGCAGATGCTTCCAGACGGTGCCGTGATTGTGTTCACGCTCTGTCTGCAGACTGTTAAAGTCTTCTGCACGACTTGCCACTTTAAGAATCACTTATTCTACGTCTTGGAAGACCAAAATAAGAATTTTCACCGGAAAATGTCATCTGAACAAGTAACATGTCTCAGAGTCCTGCACGGGTCCTGTTTGATAAATCCGAACCCGCCCCGCACCCGCTTTATTAACAGCACACCCGACCCGATATCCGACAGAAACACTAATTTAATTCCGTACCTGACCCGACCCACTTGACATGAAAACCGCGGCCCGACCCGCACCCGCATTAAATTAGACAAAAACCCACACGAAGTAGACAAAAACCTACACGAAGTAGACAAAAACCATTTATTTCTTTTTTTCATGTAACGTAAGCAATAAACATTACGCATTATGAGTTCATGCAAGAACAGTTAATAGACACGCAGCCCATCATGTTAACGAAGAAGAAGAAGAAGAAGAAGAAGAAGAAGAAGAAGAAGAAGGAGAGAGAGAGAGAGAGAGAGAGACAGAGAGAGACAGACACATCTGTCGTGTAAACTATATAAAACTATACATCAAGTGAACAATCTACTTTGTACAAATTGTACATAAATCACATCACTGGGTCATGCTATACGCTTAGAGGTCTAAAAGGCATAGATTAAAAAACATTGGTCCTCTTTTTACCAGCATGAAAAATAGGCTAAAACTTTTATTCATATTGTGAATAGATTAAATACAGAAAGCAAGCAAAGCGCGCTTCTTTTAATATAATCACTATAGCTGTCAATCAGATGCAGCTCGACTGGCAGTGCTTACGTACAGTATCCACACCGGTGCGGTGAATGAATGACAGCCACACACACTCCTCAAAACATTAGATTCATCTGCGCTGAGGAGCCGTGCTGATGCACAACCCACGTAAAGATGATAATTCAACAAATAACTGCAATTTCAGGGTTCAAACAGAGATGGCGACAAAGAGGCAAAACTTACGGACTGCTGCTTTAAATAGACAAATGCTTAAGAGTTTATGATTGGATCTTTATTGCAGTGATTATTATGTTTCTAGCATGTTATAGGGTACTACAGGGCTAAAGGCACACCTTAAGAAAAAATGTGCTTTTCACTACTCCCAAAGTGTGTGATTGCGCATTGCAGATTGAACATTTATGGAGCAACTGACACACACACACACACACACACACACACACGGGGCAAAAAACACAGCATATTGATACAAATACTTTAGCTAAAATAATATTTTTAATAATGTCTAAGTTAATACTTGTTCAAAACAAAAACGTTAGCAAAGTTTAAACTATTTTCTGATTATTTTGATAAATAAAATAATTCATTTTTGTTCAATAAATATACTGTCATTAAAATGTTAATATAAAAATATATTTTTTTTAAATTCTGAAACAAAAAAAGTAAAGATTCTGAAAGCATTGAAGGAGATCCCATAATAATTTAATATAGATTTACAGCAGTTACAATAAATTATATTTTGTTATATGATATGATTAATATCACATTTTTAAGTATGATTGTTTCATTATAAATATGGTGATTATCTCTAAGGTGGACACCCAACTTAATATATGATATTTCCTATCTGAATCATGTCATGATAATAAATAGTTAACTGACTTTTAAATATGGTGCCTTTTACCCCAAATACCATACTTTTACATATTCTTCCGTTATTGAAAAACTATTCCTTTAATTACCAAAACTGAAAATCATTAAGAAGACCTTTGTCTCAAAATATATTCAATAATTGTATCGATTATCATTTGCTACTTAAATCTACAACATTTTAAAAAACATTAAATATTAGATCAAGTTAGCGCAGAATCAACTTTGCATTGCTTTCGGCGATTGCATCAAAGAGCAGACAAATTTCTTTGTGCATCTTGAAAAGCGGATGTTTTGAAATGTTTTGTTCTAAGGCAAGTTTTTGTGCCATCTAGTGGTTTAGTGGAAAATAAAACCAAAGGCGCCTTTTCCCCCACGGCACCTTTAGCCCCGTTGTACCCTATGTTTAGCAACAGTTCTTCTAACCCTAACTGATGGAGTGTGTAGCTTTTCTTTTCTTAAACAACCATGCAGGAAGACACATCATGGCCGTATTCCAGGATGACAATGTCGAGATTCATCAGGCTCAAACTGTGAAAGATCTTTAAATTCATTGAAAGATTACAAACAAACTTCTTTCACGGTGTCATTATGGGGTATTGTTTGTAGAATTGAGGAAAAAAAATAATGAATTTAATCTATTTTGAAATAAGGCTGTAACATAACAAAATGTAGAAAAAGTGAAGCGCTGTGAATACTTTCCGGATGCACTGTAAGTCAAATAAGTGCTCCTCTGCCGCCATCTACTGGTTATAGTGGTAATTTCATGTCTTTTATTTTTAATAAAAGTGCTTGTTTGCCACAAAGTGTTAGTTTTCCTGCACATTTAAACTTTTAGTTTTACAAATCATCACATTAATAATAAATAACATTAAAATTGGATAATATTTAGAGGTTTTAAGTGCTGTAAAAAATGTGAAAAAAATGCTTGAATTTCACTCTCAGGTTGTACGAACCCTGAGATTAATGTAAAAAAAAAAACATTTGACTATTTCTTCCACAATAACATGGGGTGTTACTACATTAAATCCATGGTGAGTGTTGGTGATTTGTGGATTGAAACCCATTTGTCGTAGTGTGGACGGGCATTAAACCCTGCCATTGCAAGCTGCCGTTTATTTGCCTACATTTTTGCATGCAACATGCTTGATCTCTGCATACCAACCAATAATATTGTACTTGCTATAGAAATATATCTATTGAGTAAATATTGTGTGAAATGTCTACCCCAGAGGGCCTAGACACAGCTCTCAAAGACAACCAGAAGAAGTCTAAACGAAAGGGAAGAAACAAGCAAGAGATTGCGACTGTGTGTCAGGCCGAGCCAGAGCCGGTGAAAACTCCCATTGACTTAATGAAGGTATGTCACCTCATTTAAATACCTAAAACTCTTTCATGAAATGTATGAAGTTGAACTAGGTGGAAAGAATTACAGTGGCATTTACTTGCTGTTATCAGGCACAGGAGAACAGCGGCTCCAGCTCGGTGAAAAAGAAGAGCAAGTTTGTGAATCTGTATGCTAAAGAGGGTCGAGATAAGCTGGCTATTCTGCTGCCTGGCCGTCAGTCCTGCGAGTGTCTGGCTCAGAAACACAGACTCGTCAACAACTGTCTGAGCTGTGGCCGTATCGTGTGTGAGCAGGAGGGCTCCGGCCCCTGTTTGTTCTGCGGCAGTCTGGTGAGCCGGTCCTCTTACTCATCAGCACAGTCTGTGTTAGTGATAGACCTAAACTCAGCAAAAAGAGAAACGTCCTCTCACTTTCAACTGCTTTTTGTCCAGCAAATTTCTTAACATGTGTAAATATTAGGGTGTAACAGCACACAGAAGTCACGGTTTTGGGGTCATGGTTCGATATGAGTTCGATACAACAGGAAAAAGCAACAAATCCCCAATGCTACGTCTGACGAGCGTAACTGGTGTGCAATGTCGTCAGACGTAGCGTAAGCATTTTGAAGTGCGAGAGGCACTACACTTTTTCCGTAAGTTGAATATGGAAGGCGATCGGCCGGAAGCTAGATAATTTACTTTATAAAGTTTTAAATATGGATATTTTTCTCACACAAACGCATCGATTCGCTTCAGAAGGCCTTTATTAACCCCCCGGAGCCGTGTGGAGCAGTTATATGATGGACAGATGCACTTTTATGGACTTCAAAAGCGATGCAACAATTCACTGCCATTATAATGCTTGGATTAGCCAGGACTTTTTTAATATAACTCCGATTTTATCCGTCTGAAAGAAGAATGTCATATATACACCTAGGATGACTTGAGGGTGAGTAAATCATGGGCTAATTTTTATTTTTGGGTGAACTATCCCTTTAAGTGAGTCTCAGTCGATTAGAAACAGTACATAGAATGGCAGTTTAATTGAGTCTAATGAGCTTCAGTGTGTTTAGATTTGAATTTTGTAATTTGGAGTTTGAATAGTCTTGGCTCATCTGAGCATTCCGTCAATGAAAGTCAATGGGATTTTTCCGAGTTTTGATCATCATTTTTAGGAAAACCGTAAGTCCGATCAGTTAGAAAAGATATAGCATACCGAGTCAGAACACTCTGAAGGTCTGAGCCGAGTTTGGAGTATGTAGAGTTAAAGCTCTAGGAGGAGATAGAGTTGTAAATTTGAGTCAGAAGAATAATAATAAGTTTATTAGGATTTCAGTAAATTGGCTCTCTCAAGCTTAATCTAGGTTAAGTGCTAGGTTTCCTTTCATTTATTTTGAACAGACAGTAGTGCAAATTACAGTTTTATTCCACCTTGTGGCATTTAGTCCCCTAGTTGGTACAGTACAGCCTCCTTTAGTGTATTAAGCACTCAGCAGTAAACAGAATGCACTCTTGCATAGGTCATATTTTTTTGTAGGGCTGATAAAAAAAGTTATTGGGTCACAATCAGCTACAAAACTCCCCACTACCCCCCTCATTATAACAGCGTAAACAACTTAAAATACTCCATCATTTATGGTCATACAGATATGAGTAAGACATCATTCAAAACTGAGTCTGTTTTTATTTGTGTACACTCACAAAACATTGTGCTTTTGTGAAATAAAGAAAACAAACAGGATCTGCCGTCCTGGTTTCCTTTCCGTGAACTTGTTTGTGGAGCGTGTTACAATAATTAATGGAAACGTATGGGCTATATGAGCGTATGGGCTACTAGCAAGCTTTTGCGTGCATCTGAACTCTTGTTTTGGGTTGGTAGATCGTCTCTTCTGCTCTTTTTCCTGTTGTGGCGGTTAGCAAACAGTGTTTGGCCTCCTTCTGGATTGGAGTGTGGATTGCCTGTGACTGACTGTATTCGCCGTCTGACTGTATGCACCGAACCATGACGAATACATGTACCGTTACACCCCTAGTAAATTTTTTTTTTTTTTTTTTATCCTCATGTACTCAGTGTTTGCTATTAATTACCTAGACTCTGGCAGCCCGCCATAGTCTAATCTGTCACCGAAATTTTTTTAAAACTTCTCATAATGACGTAAAAGTTCTCTAACGTTGTTTTGCACCATTGCTTTGGCAAAGTATCTGTCAAACGAACTAAAATTGAAAGCGCAATATAGCTTTGTGCCCTTATAAAAATCGCAAAAGACTGCAATTTAATTTAATAAGTATACAGTGAAGAGAACAAGTATTTGATACACTGCCGATTTTGCAGGTTTGCCCACTTACAAAGCATGTAGAAGTCTGTAATTTTTATCATAGGTACACGTCAACTGTGAGAGACGGAATCTAAAAAATCCAGAAAATCACATTGTATGATTTTTAAATAATTAATTTGCATTTTATTGCATGACATAAGTATTTGATCACCTACCAACCAGTAAGAATTCCGGCTCTCACAGACCTGTTAGTTTTTCTTTAAGAAGCCCTCCTGTTCTCCACTCATTACCTGTATTAACTGCATCTGTTTGAACTCGTTACCTGTATAAAAGACACCTGTCCACACACTCAATCAAACAGACTCCAACCTCTCCACAATGGCCAAGACCAGAGAGCTGTGTAAGGACATAAGGGATAAAATTGTAGACCTGCACAAGGCTGGGATGGGCTACAGGACAATAGGCAAGCAGCTTGGTGAGAAGGCAACAACTGTTGGCGCAATTATTAGAAAATGGAAGAAGTTCAAGATGACGGTCAATCTCCCTCGGTCTGGGGCACCATGGAAGATCTCACCTCGTGGGGCATCAATGATCATGAGGAAGGTGAGGGATCAGCCCAGAACTACACGGCAGGACCTGGTCAATGACCTGAAGAGAGCTGGGACCACAGTCACGAAGAAAACCATTAGTAACACACTACGCCGTCATGGATTAAAATCCCCCTGCTCAAGCCAGCGCATGTCCAGGTCTGAAGTTTGCCAATGACCATCTGGATGATCCAGAGGAGGAATGGGAGAAGGTCATGTGGTCTGATGAGACAAAAATAGAGCTTTTTGGTCTAAACTCCACTCGCCGTGTTTGGAGGAAGAAGGATGAGTACAACCCCAAGAACACCATCCCAACCGTGAAGCATGGAGGTGGAAACATCATTCTTTGGGGATGCTTTTCTGCAAAGGGGACAGGACGACTGCACCGTATTGAGGGGAGGATGGATGGGGCCATGTATCGCCAGATCTTGGCCAACAACCTCCTTCCCTCAGTAAGAGCATTGAAGATGGGTCGTGGCTGGGTCTTCCAGCATGACAATGACCCGAAACAAACAGCCAGGGCAACTAAGGAGTGGCTCCGTAAGAAGCATCTCAAGGTCCTGGAGTGGCCTAGCCAGTCTCCAGACCTGAACCCAATAGAAAATCTTTGGAGGGAGCTGAAAGTCCGTATTGCCCAGCGATAGCCCCGAAACCTGAAGGATCTGGAGAAGGTCTGTATGGAGGAGTGGGCCAAAATCCCTGCTGCAGTGTGTGCAAACCTGGTCAAGAACTACAGGAAACGTATGATCTCTGTAATTGCAAACAAAGGTTTCTGTACCAAATATTAAGTTCTGCTTTTCTGATGTATCAAATACTTATGTCATGCAATAAAATGCAAATTAATTATTTAAAAATCATACAATGTGATTTTCTGGATTTTTGTTTTAGATTCCGTCTCTCACAGTTGAAGAGTACCTATGATAAAAAATTACAGACTTCTACATGCTTTGTAAGTGGGCAAACCTGCAAAATCGGCAGTGTATCAAATACTTGTTCTCCCCACTGTATAGTCAACGCAGCAACATGGAAATGTTGCGGGCACCAGTTACATATTTTCACATTTGCGTTTTTTTCAACATTATTGTGGGAAGATGATTACAGCATTTCACTGGATTTGTAATGAGACTGTTCTCACAGAAACGGTAGTTTTCCGCCAAAATAAAAGTGCAAGGGTTAATTTCTTGCATGGCAGAAATTGCTTATTTGGGTTTTATAAAATTGTATTTAAGATACAGTATACTGAAAACGGGGTGTTTCTTTTTTTGCTGAGTTATATGTCAGCCAAGCCAATTAATTTGGCCATTTTAAATTAACAGAATTGATTGTCTGAAGTAGTCATTTCCACATAGAAATACAGATAATCATATTAATGGAAAACTGCTTTGTATTTTCTTGTTGTGTTTGTGTGTGAATTGAGTAAAGGTGAATCTCATGAAACAAAACATGTACAGGTCTCATGTGCACCCATAAAAAAATAAGAAATTATATTTTGAACAAAGTAAATAAAATTCTCATTAAAGTTTTGACTTTAATTGGTTTAGAATGATCATGAAAATATTCTCATCATTACCATACAAATATTTTACTTTTGAGTGCTTTTGTAATTTCTTGCAGATGAATTGTTCACCACAAGACTAGTGATGTGTGCTAACAAAGTAAATGGGGTCCATTTTGATTGTGGGTGGTTTTTATATTACTGGGATTCACTCAAAAAAATATTATTTTTGAAACTTTCTTTATATACATAAATAGTTTTAGGTGAGGGGTGGGGAATATGACCAAGACATGCTCTTGACAGGCTTCATGCGATTCACCAATAAATAATGTGCAAAACATTATAAATATTGTAATATTTAAAATATATACACTACTGTTCAAAAGTTTGGGATCACCGTGACCTTTTGTGTTAAGAAATACTTTTACTCGGCAAGGACTGAGTAAAATTGATCCAAAATTGTAGTAAGGACAGTTATAATGTTACAAAATATTTCTATTTCAACAAATAAATGCAGTTTTTACACCGTATCATGGTTTCCACTATCATAAAATTTTCGATTAGGTAAATAAAGCCTTGATGAACATTAGACTCCTCTTTGAAAAACATAAAAAATCCCAAACTTTTCAATCATAAATATTGACTATAGATATTTGCACTGGCCATGGAAAAGCTCATACCGGTCAACCACTATTCTGTATCTTGTCTAATCTTATGCAAATTTGATTATGATAGTGATGAACAACTATTGACAAACATCTTTCACTCATAATTCAGGTCTGTACAAATGAGGAACAAGAGATACTGCAGCGAGACTCCAACAAAAGTCAGAAACTCCGTAAAAAACTCATGGGAGGTGAGACATGAAGTGATTGTACAGTACGTGTTTTCCTTTGACTTGTAGGATTTGCGTGACCGTCTTTGTTTTCTGTGTGATCCCAGAGGGAACTGAACGGGACTATCTGCCCCACCAAGAGGCCAGGATGAAGGCCGGTCTGGAAAAAGCCGTAAAGCACAAAGACAAACTTCTGGATTTTGACAAGAACAGGTCTGCCTGTCCAAATACACTATTACAGGGTTAGATTAATTTCAGCCTCAGAATTCCCCACTGATCATCTAAAGACTTTTAATCAATTTGACCTCTTCCTCTTTCATTTAGTGTTAAGAGAACGCAAGTCTTGGATGATGAGTCAGATTATTTTGCAACTGATTCCAACCAGTGGCTTTCTCCAGGTGAGAGGGAGGCGTTACGCAAGCGAGATGAGGAGCTCCGGGAGCTTCGACACGCCTCCCGCAAGGACCGCAAGATCACACTCGACTTTGCAGGTAGACGAGTCCTGGATGAAGGGGAGAATCTGAGTCCGTACTACCAGAAGTAAGAAGCCAGTTTCATAATTAGTTGTTTCAGTTACATTATTTTTGATTAATGTAATGCTGGGTTAACATTACATGATATCATCCCGATTTTGGCGTGATCTGTTTGACGTAGGGTGTCGTGGTGACTCATAAATGACATTGGGCGTCGGGACACGAGAATCGATCGCTTTATCTCGTATAGTGCTTCATAGTGGACGACAACCAATGTGTCTGCAATGCTTGCAATGCAATGCTTCACGACGTCCCAACAAAAAGACTAATTTTTTTCCGGTCCTCCACGTTGAACACATGAACTTCGTCTCCAGAGCCGCTCTGAGAGTCACTTAATGAACATTTCACCGTTTCATTTGAGAAAACTATCATATCATAAACACAGAAACGCAAAGCTCTTCAAGGCAACTCGTCAAAATAAAAGTTCGGTTTAACTTAAAGAAATTGTGACAGAAATATATTATTGTTATACAGTAGAATTTAGCTATGTCTCAATGTTATAATAATACTAACACTAATGATAATAATAAAAATTTTGTTATGGAATAATCATCATTTTTCTTCCATGTTTTAAAGTGCCCCTATTATGGATTTTTGAAAATTACCTTTCATGTAGTGTGTAACAGCTCTGAGACTCTGAGTCGATTAAACGAATCGTTTTTTAAATGAATCCCAAGCCGTTTCGTTGTGACGTCAAGACTAAACATTAGCATATTGCCCGCATTTTCAGCCTCGCTTGGCATTTTGATCCAGTTCCCACACGTGCACCTAAATAAATTCTGCAATTAATTTGTCTGTGACGCGTTACACTGAACTAACAAATGGTGACAGACAGCAAGATTAATCAGATTACAGAAACATTCTTACAATCATTCATTGTATCCATAAAATACATTGACACTTAACATTGAGAATGGTCCTGCTCCACTCGTGTTTGCCATTGACTTTCTGGTTCATCAGCAACTCTGGACGTTTCCTCGTCGGACTCTGGCTCGAATTGGTAAGGCAAAATTGATGCCATGTCTATAACTGTATAAAATTTTCAACACTTCACAAGCCGTAATCCAGTAATGGTGATAGGCGTTCCGTTTCCGACATGCGCTGCACGCAGACGACCAATCACAACTGACTGGGTCACCTGACCAATCACAACTGACTGGGTCACCTGACCAATCACCGCAGATTAGCGTCACACAAAGGAGGAGTTTGGAAAAATGAATTGAGTGAATCCTTTGGGAGTCGTTGAGCAAATAAGGTAAAAATAAATGCATATTATAAAACAATGAAAGTGTTTTTTGACCTTGCATGCTTGTAAACCTGTTGTTGGGGACTCCCAAAACAAAAATAGGAACCTTTCAAATGCCATAATAGGGGCACTTTAACAGTAAAGCTCTGTTGTTTTTATGAATTCAATTAATTAGACATGCTTTTTGATTATTAAAATTGAATTAAACCATTAAAATAGAATCCAGAAAACTTAAAACAGAAAACACAGAATTTGGTTAAAATAAAATGGAATTTGAGAAAAAAATAAAACGTAGGCTATTTCTTTTTGTTACAAATTTTTCAAACTTTTAATAAATTGTTGTTACATTTGTATAAGTTTCATGATTTCAATTAATTAGACATGCTTTTTGGTTACCAAAATTTAATTTAAACATTTAATTTGAGTCCAAAAAATTTTTTAATGAAAAAAATGGAATCCAGAAAAATTAAAACGGAAAAAATTTCATAGGGCCCTATGTACAGTACACGTACATAGTAAAGCACTATATAAATGTCTCATTCATTCATTCAACTCTGTTCATTTCATAAATACAGTCAATTCGACGTGACTTGAAGGCTACATTAATTTTAATCCACAAGTGGCACAGTATGATATAAATTTTTTTTTTGTTGTTGTTTCAAAAGGTTTGATGAGACAATCAAGGACATCCACACTGGCTCTTTTGGTCAGACATCAAAACATTCTGTTTCCACTGGTCGACAGCACCTCAGACAGCTTGTCAACCCCAACATTGTACAGGCCGCGCCAGAGGTGGGTGCAAACAATCTGCTTCTGAAGATCTTATATTTATATCTTAAAAGAATCTTAACTGAAAGGAAGTTAGTTGCAAGTTGCATCGGTGTACATGTCTATTCATTCATGTGTGTTTGTGTTGTGTCAGTGGGTTGACGTGACCTGTAGCGACTCCTCACGTAAGTCTTCATCAAAGGCCGTGAGCAGTACACAGAAAAGTGAGCGCAGCCGACTCAGACTGCAGGACAAAGAGCTGCAGGAGATCTCAGATGGAGGCTGGTGTCTTAGCATGCATCAGCCATGGGCTTCACTGCTTGTTAAGGGCATAAAAAGGTACAGTTCACTTGAAGTTGCCATGAAAACATAAATTACATCACTCCCTGCTCAGGGGGTGCAGACAATAGTCTCTAAATTGGGTATATTCTGCCCCCTAAATTTTAAATACCATCTGCATCTAGCAATAGTGAGTAGCAGATAGTTTTGAGATGTTATGTAAACTAAGGATGCACCAATATTAAAACTGGATGATAGCAATAAGTCAATAATTATTTTCACAATATGGCTGTACTATTTTGTGTAAACAAATTTTAAGTATATCAAAAAAAAGTTATATTACCGACTCAAGTAAATAAAAGATGAAGTATGTCATTTCTGTGAAACTAGTGGCACCTAGCGGAGTTACAAAATCTTGCAAATACCCCTTTCCTGCATCGTGCCTCTCCCAACTCAAACAATCATAACACTGGACACATCAAAGTAAACATTATAAACTGGTCTTTCTGAACGGGTGCATGATGGTGCTGTATGGTATTGAAACATCCATTGTAGTGCATTGCATTGCAAAGCCTTGTTTGCTTTGACATGGTCATGACCTGTTTAATCTTTAATCTTTAATCTAAATGCAGTGAATTTTGGCTTGCACTCCTGTACCCGAAGCTGAATGTCTTTTCCCATGTAAAGCGTCCTACACCGGATAAACACCCCCTGGCTCTGCCTACTACAGTAGCCACACCCCAAATCATCCACCTGCTACAGTAGCCATGCTCCAAATCCCATGCATGCTACAGTAGCCACACTCCAAATCATCCACCTGCTACAATAGCCATGCTCCAAATCCCATGCATGCTACAGTAGCCACAGCCCAAATCCCATGCATGCTACAGTAGCCACGTCCCAAATCCCCTGCATGCTACAGTAGCCACGCCCCAAACCCCCTGCCTGCTACAGTAGCCACTCCCCAAACTCTGTGCCTGCTACAGTAGCCACGCCCCAAACTCTGCGCCTTCTACAGTAGCCACGCCCCAAACTCTGCGCCTGCTACAGTAGCCACTCCCCAAACTCTGTGCCTGCTACGGTAGCCGCCCCCCAAACTCTGTGCCTGCTACAGTTGCCACGCCCCAAACGCTGCGCCTGCTACAGTAGCCACGCTCCAAACACTCCCCCTGCTACGGTAGCCACGCCCCAAACTCTGCGCCTGCTACAGTAGCCGTGCCCCAAACTCTGCGCCTGCTACAGTAGCTGCCCCCCAAACTCTGCACCTGCTACAGTAGCCACACTCCAAACACTCCCCCTGCTACGGTAGCCACGCCCCAAACTCTCAGCCTGCTACAGTAGCCACTCCCCAAACTCTGCGCCTGCTACAGTAGCTGCCCCCCAAACTCTGCACCTGCTACAGTAGCCACACTCCAAACACTCCCGCTGCTACGGTAGCCACGCCCCAAACTCTCAGCCTGCTACAGTAGCCACTCCCCAAACTCTGCGCCTGCTACAGTAGCCACGCCCCAAACTCTGCGCCTGCTACAGTAGCCACGCCCCAAACGCTGCGCCTGCGCCCAAACGCTGCGCCTGCTACAGTAGCCACACTCCAAACACTCCCCCTGCTACGGTAGCCACTCCCCAAACTCTGCGCCTGCTACAGTAGCTGCCCCCCAAACTCTGCGCCTGCTACAGTAGCCACGCCCCAAACGCTGCGCCTGCTACAGTAGCCACGCTCCAAACTCTCAGCCTGCTACAGTAGCCACTCCCCAAACGCTGCGCCTGCTACAATAGCCACACCCCAAACGCTGCGCCTGCTACAGTAGCCACGCCCCAAACTCTCAGCCTGCTACAGTAGCCACGCCCCAAACTCTCAGCCTGCTACAGTAGCCACGCCCCAAACTCTCAGCCTGCTACAGTAGCCACGCCCCAAACTCTCAGCCTGCTACAGTAGCCACGCCCCAAACTCTCAGCCTGCTACAGTAGCCACGCCCCAAACTCTCAGCCTGCTACAGTAGCCACGCCCCAAACGCTGCGCCTGCTGCAGTAGCCACACTCCAAACACTCCCCCGCTACGGTAGCCACGCTCCAAACTCTGCGCCTGCTACAGTAGCCACGCCCCAAACGCTGCGCCTGCTACAGTAGCCACGCCCCAAACGCTGCGTCTGCTACAGTAGCCATGCCCCAAACGCTGCGCCTGCTACAGTAGCTACGCCCCAAACTCTGCGTCTGCTACAGTAGCCACGCCCCAAACGCTGCGCCTGCTACAATAGCCACGCCCCAAACTCTGCGTCTGCTACAGTAGCCATGCCTCAAACGCTGCGCCTGCTACAATAGCCACACCCCAAACTCTCAGCCTGCTACAGTAGCCACGCCCCAAACTCTCAGCCTGCTACAGTAGCCACGCCCCAAACGCTGCGCCTGCTACAGTAGCCACACTCCAAACACTCCCCCTGCTACGGTAGCCACGCTCCAAACTCTGCGCCTGCTACAGTAGCCACGCCCCAAACGCTGCGCCTGCTACAGTAGCCACGCCCCAAACGCTGCGCCTGCTACAATAGCCACGCCCCAAACTCTGCGTCTGCTACAGTAGCCATGCCTCAAACGCTGCGCCTGCTACAATAGCCACACCCCAAACTCTCAGCCTGCTACAGTAGCCACGCCCCAAACTCTCAGCCTGCTACAGTAGCCACGCCCCAAACGCTGCGCCTGCTACAGTAGCCACACTCCAAACACTCCCCCTGCTACGGTAGCCACGCTCCAAACTCTCAGCCTGCTACAGTAGCTGACAGATCTGAGTGGACCACTCTCAATGTTTAGAGGGTGCCTGGGAGACTCAATCTTTACAATTTTGAGGGAGATAAACCCATGAATGAAATATATAATGGTTAAGAGAATGTATTTAACATAAATTTAACATACTTTACCTTTTAAATATATCACTGATATTGGTTAATAACTGGATGTGGCACCAATATTGTGCACTAATAATGTAAAACAAAGGATACCGACTGAAGAAAAACTTAAGCCCTTTGAGATGCCCCATTCCCACTTCATGTTCAGTGAACTACATAATGGGGAGGAAAATTGCTTTTTTTCAAACCATTTAATGGGATCCATTAATGGCATCTTTTCATTACTGATTTGTAGAGCTTTTGTTTGTTTATATATCTCATCTGAACGTTTCCCATTTTAGGGTTGAAGGCAGAACGTGGTACACGTCCCATAGAGGGCGCCTGTGGATCGCTGCTGCTGCTAAAGGAGCCACTCCTCAAGAGATCGCAGGGGTAGAGGCCATGTACCGCCAGATTTACAAAGATGGTATGTTTGCAGATATATGACCCTAATACTAAATATCTGCAGAATGTAGTGTCTTTGTAATTTCACCTAACGTAGTTATTTTGCTGTCCAGAGCCCCAGTTTCCTACGGAGTATCCCACAGGCTGTCTGTTGGGCTGTGTGAACGTCACAGATTGTCTCTCTCAGGAGCAGTTCAGGGAACAGGTCAGTGGCTTTTAGTGTCCCTGTTGGTATTCATCTGTACAAAACATTCTGTTTCCCTTTAATTGCCAAATAAACCATTACACATCTCTGAGGTTTTTTTTTGTAAACATGCTTGACATCTTGTGCTTGAATCATTAACATCACACGCATGCGACAAAGTCACTTTCACTGATTTGAGCCAAATTATGCTGTTTTTTTATTGTTAACTTTTATTAATAACTTCACAGATTTTCGACCAGCTTTGAATCGTTACAATGTCGGTAGTACATGTAAATGAGCAATGTGCACCCAGATATCCCTGTTTATTTGTCAGCTGGCTGTTTAATGGAAATTTCCATTCTGACAACTTAAGGCTGGAATACACTACACAACTTAAAAGGATAGTTCACCCAAAAATTTAAATTCTGTCATCATTTAGGGTGCTTGCACACCTGGCACGTTTGGAGCGTTTGTTTTGGAACCTGGTGCGTTTTCTCGCTTAGTTTGGTTAGTTTAGGCATATATGAACACAGCAATCGCGCTCGGATCCACACCAAAACGAACTCTGGAGCGGTTCGGTTGATGTGAGAAAGCAGAAGGTGGTCTGGCGGAAGCTATTTTACTTTATAACGTGTTAAATGTGGATATTTTTCGTACAAAAACCCATCGATTCGCTTCAGAAGGCCTTTATTAACCCCCCAGAGTCGGGTGGAGCACTTTTATAATGGATGGATGCACTTTTTTGGTCTTCAAATTTTGGGCTCCCATTCACTGCCATTATAAAGCTCGGAAGAGCCAGGACATTTTTTAATATAACTCCGATTATATTCGTCTGAAAGAAGAAAGTCATATACACCTAGGGTGGCTTGAGGGTGAGTAAATCATGGGGTCATTTTCATTTTTTTGGTGAACTATCCCTTTAAAAATGGGAAAAATATTTAACATGTTATATTGTTAGTGGATCATGAACTGCACATGGTAGGTGAACTTGAGGAGAACTTCATGCGTTCACTAAAAATCCCTGCAACAACTATAAAAAAACAACTATAAAATTAAATGGGTCAAAAAAAGTGAAGTAGTTCTAAGAATCTGAGAAAACTTGGTTTAGTATTTATTTTGCATCCGTGACATTTGGAAATGTTTAAGAGACTTTAGTGTCCAAATACGTTTTAGGGCCACTGTGTATGTGCATCAGATGGAGGTCTTAATGCATCATCCTAAAACGGCAAGATGTGACAAGTTAAAAATAGTTTGCGTCTCAAGACCTCTGCATTTTGATCCGTTTCACTGTGCTCGGTCTAGCTGTTTTTGAATTTAATCACATCTCCTGTGTGTACACCCCCTTAGGCTTTACATGAAGCAACATGATTTAGAAGCCATTTAAAAACAGATCAGATTGGATGAGTCACACTCGAAGCTGTTGAGTAGCCGATATACCCACACCTGTGACCGCATCTCAGTTCAGTTCTATTCTGGTTCTGTTTTGGCTCGCCACTTGATATGTAATATAAAATCTGGGTGCCTGAAAAAAACAGTTGAGAACCACTGAGAACTATACAAGTTTTTTTTGTCTTGATGAATTTAAATGCATTTAAATATTGGTGTCTTTTATCATTGCTGAAGTCAGTGTTTTATTAACCTATATGACCTCAATCGACTTTTCTTTAGTTAAAAAAACATGGTTCCCTTCATCTCATTTGCATAAAATTGTCACTTTTTCTACATTATCTATCTATACACACGCAAAAAAACTTGGCTTGATTCTGTTGTTCTAAAGGTATGTGGAAAAAAAAGTCACACTCTGGGTGTTTGGGGTCAGTATTAAACCTTAATGGGAAAAGCGAAAGAAACGTGTTTTTTATTTTTCATTTGTCAAAGAAAATCTATAAATCCAACATAAATCTGAAAATTTCCACACATAAATGAAGGCCTGGTACTAGAGCACAAATGTAATGTGGAACGAACATGATCACACACATGCGCGCACACACAGATGTGTGTTCACTCTTCACTCATATTTACTTATTGCTGATTTTTTGTTGTTTTTATTTACTTTAAATTAATTTCTTATTCTAAAGTTAATTATTTTTTATACATTTGAATCATTGAAATAAATATGTGATTACAATCAAGTCTTGTCTTTTAGTGGCAGCTTATGTGGAATTATTGCAAATGTATATGGCATTATTGCAAAAACAAGACACTTCAAAAGAATAAATTCTAAACTTTGACGAAAATACTGATTTATTGTATTTTATAATGTTTAAATATATATATTCACAAAATATACATCACAGAAGCTGTTAAAAGAGCAGTTAGCCACATCCAGAAAAAACAAAAGTGGATCTCTATGGGCCTCTGCTGGATATATATATGGCTATTACACAATTTTTTCTAAAACTGTATTTTCTACAGATTTTTCTCTAACCAGCAGATGGCAGAATCCTGCCTCTAACACCTAGATCAATATCCAGAAACAACTCATATTTCATTTTGATCATAATTAAAGTGTATTTAAATAATTTATAATGGCAGTGAATGGCAGCCCAAAATTTGAAGACCAAAAAAGTGCATCCATCCATTATAAAAGTTATCATTTAAATAATTCCCGCCCAAGGCATACGCAAAATAAAGGGGTGGGGCCTCGTTGAGTTAGTTAGTAGTGTGTTGAAACTCGCGGATATGGTAAGGGGCGGGACATTTCCCAAACACGCTCTAAGCTCTTGACCAATCACGACACACTGGTCCAGCCGACCAATCAGAGCACATTGTGCCTTTCAGAAGGCGGGGCTTCATAGAGACAGGAACTAAACAGAGCGTTACTGACAGACTGGGAAGAGACGAGCTGCAACAATGGAGAATATGGGGAAAATAATCAACATTCAAGCAGGAAAACCTCTTCTAGTAGAGCCCAAAACAAAATCAAGACTAGTGCTGCACGATATATTGTTTTAGCATCGATATCGCGATGTGCGCGATGTCTAGTATAGGGATCGTAGTTGATCCGTGATCCGTACAGCCAGCTGCACCCCGGTTCAGAACGCATTTGTGATTCGTGGATTAATTGCAAAGTTTAACCATCATAGAGTGAAAGTTTATCATTATCGTGTTTTAAGTGGAGTCAAGCGCAAGAGGACTCGCTCGCTGTTTTCTGTGCGCACACACAGAGCCATGCAGGCGGCATGTGAACACCGAATTCACTTCTCTTTCTCTTTCTTTTTGAGTGAATGCAAAATGAAGTCAAAATGCCCGTCTCGGTGAGTATCCTCGTAAACACAGTCGGTTATGTGTTGTAAACAATTGAGAAAGGAAAACGGATGCGTGTCATTTCTATTGGTCCGTGCATTTGTCTTAAAGGGACAGCAGCCTAATGCACCCGCAGCTGTGTGTGTCACCAATGGTGATCAAACAACAAAAGAGAAAGAGAGAATGACTTTTGTAGCTTTAACAAAGATAAATTGTATTAATTAATTAATTATATTAGTTATATTTCATTCATACAGTGAAGACTGTTATTTTACATTTGATTATTCAATTTCTGTACATGTTAGATTAACCTGAAAAACTGTATAAATTCAACTGTATCTTTCTTCTATTGTATTTATCTATGCTTGTAATTATTTTCTATGCAGATTCACTCCCCTACAAAATCACCCCAATTGTTCTAGAATGATTAATTCTTTTCAAATAGAGCTATTCAAATCATCTGGTGAAATTGTTTTTATATCGCAATGTATATCGCAGAAAAACTAAATATCGCAATGTAAGTTGTTTCCAATATCGTGCAGCCCTAATCAAGACTTTGTAAAAGGGCATAATCAGTCCTCTTAAATGTATCTTAGTCACTCTTCTAACACTCTCCTCCCACTAAAACCAGAGCTCACAGTGCACTTGAACTGAGCAGCACACAGCAGTATTCTGGTGCACATTCCTCTCTCTGTCTGTGTCCGCTTCCCCTGCTGTCTTCTTCTGTAGCCTACAGCACACTTCCTGCCTCATTTCCTGTTCTCCCTGCATGGCAGGCTCCCTGTAATAGAGGTGTAATTGGTGCTGCTGCTGCAGCGTCTGCCATTGAGATGAGCTCTCCTCTGCTGCGCTTCATTTCACCGTGTCACAGTCATATTTCACCACAAAATCAAAAGGTTGAACAAGAAATAATAACTTGTACCTTGAGAGAATGAAACCTATTTTCAGGGCCATGAGGATTTTTGCATTGTGACATTGTTTAATGACTTATTTCCCCCATAACTAGATGCTTACAGTGATGTGAACGATGTGTTTGCCCATGAGGAAGAAGTCAAGTTCTTTTTGACTGCTCAGGAAAAATATGCAATACATTTTTTTTTTTGCAGATTTATGTGCTTTTCTGAAAGAAAATTTGGCGTTAGTTTAAATACAGTGAAGATTTTAATCAAATACATACATGGCAGTCGGAATGGAATCAGTGATTAAACAACAAATTACGTGAAATAAATCTTGATGTTGAGACATGTATTTCATTTTAATCATCACAGGCATCAAGTCATTTTCACATGATGCCAGATAGGACACTCAAGACTCACACAAAGTTTTACTATCATGAGAAAATTCCCCAAAGTGCTCATCTTGTCAGAATTCATATGCGTGATTTGGCATGGCAGCCAGTTCGAATAATAAATAGTCTAACCATTGCCTTGCCTAAATGCAGCAAAACATATGTGTTTTCTTCAAATTCTGAATGGATTATCACATAGAAACTGCAACTGAGTATGTTCTCTGTCTAGAGCACACAACTGCATGAGCTTATATGGAAGAAGCGCATGCCTGAGCTTTCATTTTGGGTTAAGCTGCGTTCGTTTTACATTGTGGAAAATAGAATAATAGAATCAAAATGTATTAGCCTTTTTACCCGTTAGGGATGTGACGGTGAGAAAATTTCCCCTCACCGTCACATTACAGTGCTTGTGCAATGTGCGGCCGTGAACGAATGACAGTGCAGCCCTGCGCATTTTACTTTCGGTTTAGAATTAGCGCCAATTCGGGGACGGGTTGCTTGAATGGTCATTCAGCTCCTCACTCTCGTGATGAATGAGATCTGACTCCTGCTGCGTTTGTGCTGCGACTCTCGTTCGGCTCACGCTGTATGTTCAGTTTTTAATTGTAGTTAATCTGTTCTCTAACTGAACTAAATGATTTTTACTAATAAAATATCAAAACGACGGTGGAGGCGGTGCCGCGGTGGGCAAGTGATGTAACCGGTGTTATGCCTGAGCACTGGTAACACCGACTATCGCAGCAAGCCTAATATTACCCGTTATTATCAATCTAAATGAATCTACTGCGAAATATAGGAGCTTGTTACTGGGACGTAACAGACCTGTGTGTTTTGTATCACTAGTGCAGTGTCCGTTCTCGTAGCATATACGCCTGCCGCTTCTCGAGATTCCTGCCTTTATTAGAGAGAAGAATATGTTCAGCCCCTTCCCTCCGAAGCTTTGAATATTCGGTGTTTATTACTACCGAAGCTTCGAAGCTCAAAAAATGATATTCGTACCAGCCCTAGTTTTGAGTGGTGAGGGGATTCTAACTTAAACACGTCTGATTGGCCATTGCGTTCAAGAAATCATCGGATATGTTTGTGATTTGGCTACATTGCTCAACGCTGCAAAAATACAGAAAAACCTATTTATATTAGTTTCGACACTCTCAAGAGCACAATCACCAAATGTTTATCAGTTTATGATGAGAGTATTCGCGAGAGTGCGTGCACTGAACAAAACTCCGGTGTTTCAGCGATTACTAATCTTATCGCCTCTGATTGGCCATTAGCATTCATAAACTCAACACAGTCGTGTGTGATTGGTTATAGTGCGCAACGCTGTAAAACGTATGATGCAACATGAGCAGATCTAAATTTAATGCAGCAGGCTAAAGAGGTTATTCTGTTTTTTGAGGGGGCTAGTAACATAACTAGTAATGTAACTAATTACTTTTGAAATAAAGTAATCAGAGCAGTAATACGATTACTTTTAAAAGGAGTAATCAGTAATTTAATTACATTTCCAGAGTAACTTGCACAACACTACTAATCATACTAAAACTGGCTCTCACTGTGAATATAGCCGTAGAAGCTGGCATGGTGTTAAGAAGGAAAGAAAGAAAGAAAGAAAGATATAACTTTCTTTCTAGTTTAGACATTTTACCCTTTGAAACAGGAAGTTAGGTAGGACATATCAAATGACTTGTACTAAAAAGTGCCTTTTAGCTCACTTCACAGCCTAGAAAAATGAAGGGGTCAAAGTTCGACTAGTTAGCATATGGTCAATTTAGGCCCTGCTGTGTTTGACTATGAATCACCCGTAGTTCAAGCCAGGGTTGCCAGGTCTGCGGTTTTTCCCTACACCAAACATTATTTGTAGCGCCTCTCATCCAATAATTGCAAAGAGCTTTGCGCTTTGTTACTTGTGATAAGAAACAAAGTCTCAGCTTTTAAAATTCTGTCCATTTTATCATGAAATTCAAACAATAAATGCCGTTTTGACGCTCTTAGATGTGTCGTGACGGATCGCTGTAGCGCCTCAGTCTTTTATTCCATTTTAATGCAAGTTATAGCATGAAAAAACATGAACATCAAAAGCTATGTTGAAAGATAAACTACAACTCACCAAAATGAATTGTGTCTCGTAATCGCTCAATCAGTGTTTCAACCGCGGAAAGACGTCAACTTATGAACAATATCTGACTTAACGTTGCATTTACCTCAGGAAAGTTATCTGTCCGATGTTCACAATTCATTATTTAGCTATAAAAACACTAAAGATGAGCATATTTACTGTTAATTATATGTGTATGTTTGAATACATTTGTGAATACAAGTGTTGCATACAAACATTTCAGTTTTTATTTGAGTAATTATTATATCTAAAAATAAATAGCAGTTGAATATAATAGTTAGGGCTCTGTTGTTAATTTTAACCTATAATATTATAGTAATGTACCAAATGAGAGGGTTCCCTGTACAGTTTACAGCATTAGTTGGGAGAGTATAAAGTATAAATAATAGAAATAGTTTATTATATAATTATACATTTTATTTATGCACTTAAATGCAAATTTAGCTGATTTTATTTTAGTAATTTTTAGTACTGTGCATGCATACGGATTGCCTCAAAGCTAACAGACATGTAATAAAAGCCACAAAACAAATTTGATGTAATAGCCTTTATTTTTGTAAGTGTTTTATTCTCAGCACAGCCTGCAGAGGGCGCAATGCATCATCATCTCCTCAACCTCACAATCCCACTACTGCCATTTTGACTGCCACAACACTGAAGCCTCAGAATCCTTTCATACTGATTCATGTCATGCATTTACTTTCACATTGCACACTTCTACTATTGATAGCCGTATGTTTGAAGCGAGCATCTATTTTCCTAGTTTCTGTGATGTCAAGCAGAGGATTTAAAAGGATTATGTCCAGGTGCAATATCGCAACCCGGCTCTGTCCTTGATTAATTATAAATCAATGAAGTCTATTGCAGCTCAGAGGGCTCTAATCTTTTCTCTTTCATCCAGTGTAAATGTCGGTGTGCCTGAGCCACTCTGTCTACTTTAACCTGAGAGAATCCCAGTGCTTTACAAAAAACCAAACACCTCTTGACAAACCATGCACAGAACGAATTTGCAGAGAGGTGAAGGCTTCTGTCATAAAGCTAGTCTGATGGTCAGACTGCAGATGTTTAGAATGAATATTCTGGGTTTAAAACCATTGATACAAGCAGAATTCTTTTGACCAAACGTTCTGAATGGATGCTGGTAATGTTACATTGTTAAATTGAATGTTTATTGCATTATTTTAGCGGAGTGTCTATTTACACCAAGTGCAAATAGCGTGCCTTGTTGGCAAGTGCTATTCGCATTAGCTCCGCCTAACAATGCCTGTTTGGGAAAAACGAGATAAAAAAAAATAACAGGTGTATTTCACCGTTTTCAGTGGCGTAGGCTTTAAGATCTAAGTTTTGACGCGATCGACCCGGGTTCGAAGCCGCCTTTTGCAGGGGTCGCTCTTCTCTCTTTTCCCATCACATATCACATCAGAAAGGCATTTACTTTCAATAAAAATGAAGAAAATGTTCTAAAAATGGAAATAAAGTGCCTAACGAAATGTTTAATAATAATAAAAGCATTTATTGGGTAGGGTTAGGTGTAGGGAGGGCTTTATTGTCCCATTAAGGCGGCATCCATTTAATAATTGTAATAAATATAATCATTTACACTCTGTTATTATTGCATCCTGTTAATGTGCAGCAATACTGAGGTGCAAATAGTATGTATCTGTCAAAATACAGTATAAATAGCATCTAATTACTAGAAACCCGATTCCAAAAAAGTTGGGACACAAATTGTGAATAAAAACAGAATGCAATGATGTGGAAGTTTCAAATTTCAATATTTTATTCAGAATACAACATAGATGACATATCAAATGTTTAAACTGAGAAAATGTATCATTTTAAGGGAAAAATAAGTTGATTTTAAATTTCATGGCATCAACACATCTCAAAAAAGTTGGGACAAGGCCATGTTTACCACTGTGTGGCATCCCCTCTTCTTTTTATAACAGTCTGCAAACGTCTGGGGACTGAGGAGACAAGTTGCTCAAGTTTAGGAATAGGAATGTTGTCCCATTCTTGTCTAATACAGGCTTCTAGTTGCTCAACTGTCTTAGGTCTTCTTTGTCGCATCTTCCTCTTTATGATGTGCCAAATGTTTTCTATGGGTGAAAGATCTGGACTGCAGGCTGGCCATTTCAGTACCCGGATCCTTCTTCTACGCAGCCATGATGTTGTAATTGATGCAGTATGTGGTCTGGCATTGTCATGTTGGAAAATGCAAGGTCTTCCCTGAAAGAGACGACGTCTGGATGGGAGCATATGTTGTTCTAGAACTTGGATATACCTTTCAGCATTGATGGTGCCTTTCCAGATGTGTAAGCTGCCCATGCCACACACACTCATGCAACCCCATACCATCAGAGATGCAGGCTTCTGAACTGAGCGCTGATAACAACTTGGGTTGTCCTTGTCCTCTTTAGACCGGATGACATGGCGTCCCAGTTTTCCAAAAACAACTTCAAATTTTGATTCGTCTGACCACAGAACAGTTTTCCACTTTGCCACAGTCCATTTTAAATGAGGCTTGGCCCAGAGAAAACGTCTGCGCTTCTGGATCATGTTTAGATATGGCTTCTTTTTTGACCTATAGAGTTTTAGCCGGCAACGGCGAATGGCACGGTGGATTGTGTTCACCGACAATGTTTTGTGGAAGTATTCCTGAGCCCATGTTGTGATTTCCATTACAGTAGCATTCCTGTATGTGATGCAGTGCCGTCTAAGGGCCCGAAGATCACGGGCATCCAGTATGGTTTTCCGGCCTTGACCCTTACGCACAGAGATTGTTCCAGATTCTCTGAATCTTTGGATGATATTATGCACTGTAGACGATGATAACTTCAAACTCTTTGCAATTTTTCTCTGAGAAACTCCTTTCTGATATTGCTCCACTATTTTTCGCCGCAGCATTGGGGGAATTGGTGATCCTCTTGACTTCTGAGAGACACTGCCACTCTGAGAGGCTCTTTTTATACCCAATCATGTTGCCAATTGACCTAATAAGTTGCAAATTGGTCCTCCAGCTGTTCCTTATATGTACATTTAATTTTTCCGGCCTCTTATTGCTACCTGTCCCAACTTTTTTGGAATGTGTAGCTCTCATGAAATCCAAAATGAGCCAATATTTGGCATGACATTTCAAAATGTCTCACTTTCAACATTTGATATGTTATCTATATTCTATTGTGAATAAAATGTAAGTTTATGAGATTTGTAAATTATTGCATTCCTTTTTTATTCACAATTTGTACAGTGTCCCAACTTTTTTGGAATCGGGTTTGTACTTACACATTGCAAAGAACTGCTACTTTACATGGTGTAAATCACTATAGATCCTTTTCACATTTCCGGGTTTCTCAGAAGCAGAAGTCGTCATAGTTGGGTTAACTTTTATAGCGGTGAATGAGAGAGTACATTAAATATATTTTTTTGTGTCCCCATTTGCTCAAATAGCAAAAGAAAAACTCCACAATAGTGATTTCACAGCTTTCAAAAAGAGGGGAAAAATAGAGTGAGATTGATAACGGCAGTGAAAAGAGAGAAAGATGTTAATTTTACCGTCACTCCCATAGACGCTGTATTAGAAACACCCTCACAGCAGCGGTAACTTGTTTTTTTGTAATTTGATGCAAAAGTAATATAATACCAAATATTAGTGTTATAAATGTACATACATTTTTTAAAAATGAAAATACAAAAAACTTTGTATTTACGATATTGATGACCGTTAAAACGCGTTATCACAGTCTGTGAAAAGGGCCTATTTTCACTTAGTATGCTATTTCACTTAGTAAATAGCATCCGCAGCTATTTTCACTTAGTGTAAATAGCAATTATCGCTAAGAAAATAAGCTTTCACACTGCCTTATTTTAGTGTCGTGTGTGTTACCATGATGGTGTTTTGTATTGTTAATATGTAATACTAATATGTTAGTATTTACTTCAGCTTTTGGAAAAGCTACTTGTGGCTTTTCTCTTTACCCCCTGTGTTTTTATGGTGGTTGTCAGTATATGTTAAAGTTACAAAACCAGTGGGGTTTTTAGTACCAGTGGGGCTTTGCTAATTCAGCAGAATTTGTTGTAAATTTACAGTTTTGAAATTGTCAAATGTACAGGTTGATCTGTTTACATTTTTACTGTAGTTTTACAGAATTATTCTTGCAAACACATCTGCCAGGATTGATGATTTTTAATGGTGTATATTTCTGATTAATCTGGTATGTTTAGAAGGTTCTTTGGGTGAGTTAATCAGTCCGCTAGCAAAGTGCTTTCATTTACTGCTGTCATATTCTTTCTAGATTTGCATTGTCATTTTTTTCATCATTTTTAGCAGTAGTTTAATTAAAATCATAATCAGTGCACATTTGTCGTCTCAACCTGGTTATCAGTTTAAATTTTCAATTTTAAGTGTGCTTTATTGCCATGAAAAAAACTGTACATTTGTGTTGCCAAAGCAAATTGTGTGCAATGTAAAGTACAATAACATTTGTGCAAATACATAATGTTTACAAAGAAAAAGTAATGTAAAATGAAATATTAACAAAATTAAATAACAAAATAATGTATGTTATACAGTTTAGCTACACATGAGGGAAGCATCAAGTCAGGCCAGATCATTCATTGTCTCTTCTTATATTTTGGCAGGCAGACACATATTGTGCTGCCAACACACAGCAGTCCTTGTGTTCTTCTAACAGGAAGGGCAGTTTTTCATTGTTTGATAGTGTTCCAAATATGTAGTGTATGCACTTTATTTTTGATAGAGCAGTGTACGAATATCTTTGTATTTTGTGCATTTTGTTAGAAAGTGCAGCTCTGTCTCGGTTTTGTTTTGATCGCAGTGTGGACACGACCTCTGTTCCTGCGGCGGCCATGTTTTCCTGTGTCTGCTCGTCTCTATCGTGAGCTTGTGTCCACTGAGTCTGTACCTGGTCAATGTTGGTCTCAGTTTTTGTCTGTCACTATGTACAAATGGTGAACGTGTGCAACATGTTCCTGGATCAACATCTTTGTTGATGCTGGAATCAGGGCCGTAACCACCATAGACATTGATGGGGACCCCCAATAATTAGAAATGGCCAAATTGTCCCCTCTAATATTTGATATTCTTGATGCCGCTCTGCTGTACTCCATTACACACTGCTCTGTTTGTTGTTAGGATAACAAAAAGTTTTAAATGTTAAATTTTTAGGCTGGTCTGCCTCAGCGGTCTGTCAGCACGCGTCACTGTCAGAATGAGTGAGTAATAAACAAAGGCGGGGCTTAACTGTGCAAATTGCAATGCGACGCTTTAGTTTTAGAGTGAAAGAGTGTGTGCGTCGTAAGATGTGAGTAGCTAAACATTTAATATTTAACAATTATTTTACAATAGAAACGTTCAGCGACCGTCTATAATATCCAGTGATGCAAACTACTAAACGTTTTTATGAAATTTCACTGTTTTGAATTGAAAATATGCCATTATTTACGATTCATGTAAATCATAACTGAATTTGACGTGACAAGAAACGTTTAGCATTTTTTACATATTAGACATACAAATAAGATGAATGCATAGGATGTGTGGATATTTTAAAAATATAGTATTTGCAAATAGTTTACTTCATAACTACAATAGACCTGGAACTTTTACTTATTTCTTTTTCTTTATTTTCTTAAATCCCTTTTAATCCTTTAATTATTGAATTCCTTTAAATAAACCAATAAGACCAATAACCCCCAGACACCCCCCCCCCCCCCCCCCCCCAGCTTACAACCAGGAGTCTGTGCTTCTACATCAGTGTTATTCACATATAGTGTTATTTCCCTCTGGTTTTAGCGATAACGTATGGGTAGGGTTAGGTTTAAGGGTTGGGAAAGGGATATGACAATTTTCAGACAGTAATATTGTTCATGGATCAACAAAATATCCTATTGCATATTCTCTCTTTAGGACCAAATAGCATTGCATTTTACTCTGATGTTGTGTTTGAGTTTCCCAGTGAGTGATGTAATTGTGTTGCATTTGTGCTATAATTTGGTTTAGTTGAATAAGTTTGGTAGTATTGTTCTGGTTTAGAGCATCAGTGTGATGGGGGTCAGAAGATGTTGAGAGAGGGGATTGGTTTCTTTGCTCACCTCTAGGTTGTTTTCAATAGCCACTTTTCCACTGTCGGGCCAGTGCGAGGCAGGGCTTTCAACGGGCCGGGCTGGGCTATCCTCGGACCTGTAGCACCGAGCCCAAAACCATGCTGTGTTTCCACCGTCAGGCCAGAAGCTCCGCAGCGCTTCACTTCACCCGCCCGTAACACACCTCTCTGGAACAACGCCACACAAACCATCATTTCACCAACAAATGGAAGTTTGATCAGAAAACTAATCAGAAATCACTGTAAACTAGCCAGATCGCAAAATGAACATAAAAGCGGCTGTTTGTTGGCATTTTTGTCGTTTACTTCAAGATTTAAAACCCAAGCATTGATGTTTTACCACAGTTTTACTATAATAAGTGATACATTAAGTTGTGTCAAGACTGCGCATTCATCACACAGAAATAAAGTGGTATTTACCGTTATTTCACAAAAGGAGGAGGACACATGTACTTGTTCATTCGCGTGTGTTTCTGTTTATTTGTAGTCACGGGACAGTGTTTACATCACATTTAGAAAGAATGATCACGTCTACAAATTTACGACCTGAGGAGCTTTAGCACTCCCTCCAGTGACAGTCCCAATACAGTTATACTTTCAGTCAGAGAAAAAGAGGAAGATCCCGAAAAACCAGAGTTGCTTTATTTTATGACATATGCGGAGCTAAATATGGATATCAGACAGTCCGAGGAGATGAGACATACTGACAGATAAAATAAATACTCGATTGTGATATATGAGTTCTTCAAGCAGTCGTATTTACCATGTTTACTATAGTAATGGTTAGCGTGCATATTCAGCATCACATATAAATATTTCTGCCTTAGAATCCACATCGGATCACAAACAGAAGTTATTTCAAACACTCACTGCGGTTTGAAAGTGAGTTTTGAGCTAAAATTATTTTAGAAGTCTTTAATGCTGATATTAGCTGGTAGCCTATATGAAATCTTTGTTTGTAACCACTCCTCAAGCCCAAGCTGACCCGCTTTGGACCAAGGTATTCGGCAGGCCAAAAAACCCTGGCCGTTGTCCCAGAGGAAACCCAGATGAGGCCCAATCAAGCCCCGGAAGTGACAGTGGACACGCGACTGGCCTGGCACACACTAGCATGACCGCTTTTGGCCCGACAGTGGAAACACGGCTATTAATCACCATTTTAGCCGTTAATTTTGCTGACAGGATTAACACTGCCCACCCCTATAGCAAACTCTGGTCACTTCGGTGTGCGGGTTTAACAAACTAAAAAGTGGACCTGTATGCTGCTACTCAAGGCTAGTGAGTATGATAAATTCATCCAGCATTCGATAGTGGTGCATGGTTACTATTTCATTGTTTGTAAGTCTTCTGGATTGTATTACAGCATTAATCTCCGAGCATTAGCAGAAGAGCCCTCTTTTGTCTTGTGGTTTTATTTGGAGATGAAATTGACAGCGCAAACATCTGTGACTGCCACCGCCAGCGTTCCCACACCCTCTTAGTCTCATTAGCTTTAATGAGATATTGACACAGACACTGGTGTCTAAATTATGCACACTCGTTTTCCGCTGATGTATAAATAGCACTGATGAAATGTAATTGCTCTCCTTTAGATCACTCAGAGGGTGATTATGGAGAGAGGGCTCCGAGCAACTTCTCCCCAGTTGTCGGACAGTTCTTACCGCAGAGAGGAGCGAGTCGCTCCGCGGCTGCTTTTCCAGCCCGCGGGCTTGTGGTCTGGCTGTGGCAATAACAGCGCAAGTTGAATCTGCCTGGGATCCTCTTTCTTGTGTTTGTCTTGTTTGCTCAGTGGCTGTTTTCTCGGGCTTTTCGGCGCTGATCCTGTGGAGTGCCATAAAAGCCTGTGTTTGAGGTACAGGCAGTGTGAGTGCCTTTTCATCCCTCTGTTTGAGTGCTCACAGCTCGGAGGCCAACCATAAATCCAGTCTGGGAAGCAGGAGGGGGTGGATTGGGGGTTGAGGGAGCAAGGGAGCGAGGGCGAGAGAGAGAGAGGCTGGGCGTAAATAAAGCTTCCCATAAAAGCCTGAACGAGAAGTGTGGATCCCTCTGTCCTGTCCTCCTCCACCCCCTCTGAAAGAGAATTAGCGCAGGCTATGTGGCCTCTCCGGCTGTAGTTTGTTCCCCCTCCCACTCAAAGAAAAAAGGCTCGACTGGCTTTGGAGCAGCAGTGGGCAGCCCGGAGGGAGGGAGGGAAGAGTGGAGGGCCTTGACGGGGGTAGGTTTTCACAGACACATACACCATGGCCCATCTGTTTGGAGGCATTATAACAGTCTTGCAGTATTAGAGTGCATTGAGATATTGATCAACGACCCCCCACTCTCAGAATGACTGGGAAGGCACTGTCATCTGCTCCTTGCCCCTCCTGCGTTATTATTTTGGAGATTGAGACACAAATTATGTGGCAGAGTCACCGATTTCATTTAGACACCTATCTATGCATCGAATGTAACAGTTCAAATGTATTTACATCGAAACATAATTTTTTTTTTGGTTATCTGAGTCAGTTAGTCAGAGTCCGAAATTAACATTTTGTCGAAAATTTACTGGCCATAATACAATTAGGAATTTACCAGCCATCAAGATTTCTTTTTTTTTGCGTGTTTCATAATGCTGTTCCTGGGGCAAATGAATTGTCTAGCTGTTTTTTTTCCAAGCATATTTGTGGCAGAGTGCGCAAACCGCTGTGCCATTTGTAGCATCATACATTAGACAGTCTCAGCGAAGAGACATGCCATTTTTGTTTGTTAGATTTGTTTTGTTTGCTCAATGCCAAGAATATCACACCACAGTTTTGAGCTTTCATTTAGTAGATCTTTTGTATCTCTTAATATGGTTTGCTTACAACAGGGAAAGTCTGACTAACGTTCTTCTATTGCGATTCAACCCTTGGTGCATTTCTGCGTTCTGCGTTGCGGTGCCGCTGACCCAGAGAGAGCAGTTGTCATGTATAGGTATGAAAACAAACAGCCTTTTTAACCACACAGTATCATTATTTCTGCCTTACAATAATTCAAATCATCACAGAAGTACTGCGATTAAAAGTTTATAGTTGGGATATAATCACTGATGTTTAGTGTAGCGATCAAAAATAGAGTAAATCACCAACTTGACGCTTCAAATAAAGATTGTATCATTACATTGTTACACCAGTAGGTGGAGACAAGTGACTGTTAAAAAATGTGTTTGTCATTGAATCATTCATTCAAGAGATTCGTTCAAAAGCACTGAATCATCAGTAATGAAACAAGTGAAGTCTTTACGGGTGAGTCATTGAATCATTTACTCAACCCGATTAAAAAAAAAAAGAAGTACATAATATTTTTTTTAAATAGATTGCAGCAATTAGCATTTTGTTGGAACCTCTAGTAAATTACATGTTATTTATTTTAGTTGTTTATTCAGAAATCTCTATTTTAAACAACAAAATCGTGATTCTCAACTTATCCAGAATCGTGCAGCTCTACTTTGTAGCCATTCATTCCTACATCTCATACTCAGTTTGTTCAGTTTGATTGTATTGATCTAAACATTGAACAGAGCCCTTAATATCTCTGTCAGTCCAGTGCTGTTTTGTAGGCTGCCATGTCGGGGTGATTACAGACGCCTCCATTTGGCTGTCAACATGGCACTTTTTTAGTCAGCCAGATATGAACGGGGAAAAAAAGAACCAATTTCCCCTCTACAGTACCTGAGTGCTGTATTGATCTGTATTGACTGAGCATGGACAGGCTGTTTCTCCATAGAGAAACTGTGGTATTGTTGTAGTACTCCATCATTTGCAGTCTCAGTGTGTATGTAAATGTATGGGCTTGCCTCTTTATTGATTTAATAGGTTTGAATATCAGCTGTTTGTGCTGCAGATTGTCTAGAAAGGCAGCTTTTTATGTACTGTGTGTGTGTGTATATATATTAGGGCTGTCAATTGATTAAAAATTTTAATTGCGATTAATCGCACACTTATCGTGAAATTAAGCATATGCCATTTATCTCATTAAACACATTCATTTTGCATTGGAGACTCCAAAAGGACACCAAATAACCAAATATAAGGAGTCCATATAATTCTTTTATATAATAAATTTATACACGCCTAAGCACCCATGAAAAACAACATTACAGAAAAAAACGTTACAGAATTCACAGTGTATAGTATGTGTACAGAGCAACAGCAATGAGATTGTTTTCATTTTAGACGTCAAGCTGCGATACCGAACAGGACCACACGGAGACGCCAAAAAAACTCCTAAATCAACCGCTTTGACTGCATAAACCTACGATTACTAATCACAACAACCTACACATGACAAATCAAACATTATCCTTCCTGAGTGTGTGGAAACAACGCGAATGTACTGAAATGTGTCTGTACATGAATGCAACGTGCGATCAGTGATCAAGAGCGCGCACATACACGGTTTGTTCTTTGTGCATCAATATAACAGACTCTCACGCGCTTACGACTCCTGTACGTCACCAAAATTGCACTCTTCAGAAACGATCGCAGAATACGACAGAGCTCGTGTTTTAAAGCAAAGCACACTGGAACACAATTCACTAAAAACGCAATGCAAGTCTCTGTTCTCTCTGATATGTCTGATGTGATCAGCCTGGCCTTCTTTACTTTAGCGCTGTTTTGGACTGTTTGAATTAATTCGAGCTGGACCACTGAAAACTTTCCCAGAGTTTAACGCCTTAAAATGGCCTGATCACAAACAGAGAAGCAGAATTGGGTTAAAGAGTTAGAATGGAAATTTCCTCCTCCCAGGGTTACAGGTGCTGTAGATGCTCAGTGTGATTGTGATAAACTCCCGACTTCTAAAATCATCTAACTGCGTGACGAAAATTACATTAATGACTCAGCTTCACATACTTCTTTAATTTGCGTTAATTGCGTTAAATTATTTAAACGTGTTAAGGACTTTAAATTAATCGCATGCGTTAACGCTGACAGCACTAATATATATATATTGCTAAAAAGTTTTGGGACGCCTGCCTTTACATGCACATGAACTTTAATGACATCCCATTCTTAATCTGTAGGGTTTAATATGGAGTTGGCCCACCCTTTGCAGCTATAACAGCTTCAACTCTTCTGGGAAGGCTTTCCACAAGGTTTAGGAGTGTGTTTATGGGATTTTGACCATTCTTCTAGAAGCGCATTTGTGAGGTCAGGCACTGATGTTGGACGAGAAGGCCTAGCTCGCAGTCTCCGCTCTAATTCATCCCAAAGGTGTTCAGTCGGGTTGAGGTCAGGACTCTGTACAGGCCAGTCAAGTTCCTCCACACCAAACTCGCTCATCCATGTCTTTATGGACCTTGCTTTGTTCACTGGTGCGCAGTCATATTGGAACAGGAAGGGGTCATCTCCAAACTGTTCCCACAAAGTTGGGAGCATGAAATTGTCCAAAATGTCTTGGTATGCTGAAGCATTAAGAGTTCCTTTCATTGGAACTAAGGGGCCAAGCCCAACCCTTGAAAAATAACCCCACACCATAATCGCCTCTCCACCAAACTTTACACTTGGCATAATGCAGTCAGGCGAGTACCGTTCTCCTGGCAATCGCCAAACCCAGACTCGTCCATGGGATTGCCAGACAGAGAAGCGTGATTGGTCACTCCAGAGAACACGTCTCCACTGCTCTAGAGTCCAGTGGCGGCATGCTTTACACCACTGCATCAGACGCTTTGCATTGCACTTGGTGATGTAAGGCTTGGATGAGCTGCTCAGCCATGGAAACCCGTTTTACGTGGCCTACCACTTCGTGGCTGAGTTGCTGTTGTTCCCAATTGCTTCCACTTTGTTATAATACCACTAACAGTTGACCGTGGAATATTTAGTAGTGAGGAAATTTCAGGAATGGACTTATTGCACAGGTGGCAACCTATCACGGTACCACACTTGAGTTCACTGAGCTCCTGAGAGCGACCCATTCTTTCACAAATGTTTGTAGAAGCGTCTGCACGCCTAGTGCTTGATTTATACACCTGTGGCCATGGAAGTGATTGAAACACCTAAATTCAGTGATTTGTCCCAATATTTTTGGCAATATAGTGTATATGTTGTTATGTTTGGCGTAATATCTGATTACACTATAAAATAAAATTACAATGTTTTTTGGAAACATTTATCCATCGCTCAAAATACTTAATCCATTTTTCTTATTGTCACTGTAGCAATTATAATAACATGGACACTGAAATTTTTGCATATTTTGTAGAGAGTTTAATAGGGATCTCTATGAAAACGTATAAACCTTTTGTATACTTTAATATTTTTTAATTATATGTGATATTATATGAGTTATTGTGGAATAAAATGTTTGATTATTTAGATACAGTTTTGCAAAAGAAAACAATAAAATGGTGATTAATTGTGCGTTCTCCATATTGTTTATTGGGCACTTAAATGCAAAAATAATCAAATAGCTTGCAAATAAAAGAATTGGCCAGTCTTTAGTGTTTTAAACCTAGGAGTTTTTAAACCTAAATCACTGTAGATATTTTGGCGCTACATAGAGACTCTAACTACTTCATTCTGTTCTCTGGGCTGTCCTGCCTAACAAGAAGCCAGTTGCCGTTTTGATAGAGGCGTCACCAGTTTTGTTTTTTGGGGGAATGCATTAGCTGTGATTTGAGCTAAAGAAGCTAAATTGTTTACTATGTCGTCAGATTTTATCACAATGCGTTAAAACTGAGTGCACTGCGTTTTGAGCAAATTCAAAATGAGAGGTTAATTGTGTTAACTGCAGAAAATCATGACATTGTTTTAAGATCCCAATCAGAAAATTGGGATTATTTTAATCTATTAGCCCTAGTTGTTATTTGGAAAAGGTGCTTTGTCTACAGAGTTGCAGAACAAAACAGTTAAGCTGCCTCTTATGAGAAGACTGTGGCCTGTTGGCAGGGGGCGGCAGCCCTCGTTAGTGCAGGTTAGAAGGCCAGCTGATGCCTGTGTTTCCTCGTGTGGTAATGTGATATTTATATGCTGAAAAGCCTTCCTCTAGTGGGAGAGACTCTGAATCTGAGCCAAACCGAAACCCTTTTTCTCTTTCATGCTATCTTATTCTCTCTCTCACTCTCTCTACCTATCCTCCCCCACCGACATTGTTTTTCCCTGTCAGTGTAGTGTGTAAGGATGTGGTTGTTAGGAATTCAATTTCTCCAGTAGCTGCCTTCATTATCTGCTGTGTGGAGAGGTGCTTTGAAGCCCCCTCCCTCTCTGTGCTGGCGTTTTGCTGTTCTGGAGAGGTCAGACCGTATGTGACTAGTAAGCTCATGCATTCTATTGAATTAATAGGAAATTATATGATTTCACTAAGAAACATTGCTTAACGAGACACCGTTTTTATATCTGTAGTCTCACAAACGTCCTAAGCATGTAAATGTTTATTCGTTTAAAGCCAGCAATTTCCCCTGGTTATTCAAAAGTTACATTCATATTCATTACAGTAGTAAACATCAGATTAGCTGACACTTCAGCATATGTATTACAAATGTCAATGTGCGCATTCTGAAATCTGAACCTGAAAGCCTTGTACTCTTGTGTTTATGTATTTGTTGTGTTGTAGTATTGTTTTTATTCATACAGTAGGCTAACTGCAAATGTTTCAACAAAATGAATTTGTTAACAGCATGCATTTTGAAGCAGTTAATAATTTAAATGATGGTTAAATTAATAATTAATTCAACAACTTATAGCCTACATAACACTTTACTCATATGGAAACTGTAATTTTAGTAAAACGCCATAGAGTTTGGGCTGTCTTTAAGAGTCTGACGTAGACCATAACTTATTGCGGTAACACTTTAGTATGGGAAACACATATTCACTATTAACTACAGCTTTTTCCTCAACAATTTACTCCTTATTAACTCCTAATTTACTGCATATTAATAGTTAGTAAGGTAGTTTTGTAGCATTTAAGTTTAGGTATTGGGTAGGATTAAGGGATGTAGAATAAGGTATTAATATATGCTTTATAAGTACTAATAAACAGCCAATATCCTAGTAATATGCATGCTAATAAGTGTTACCCTTATCGCTTTATTTCCAAAATGATGCTAAACTTATAATTTTAATACAATATAGTGCAATATAGTAGCAGAGGCTTGTATCAATATTTATTGTATAAGCTCTTCGAATCAATTTCTGCAACTAAACACAGATTTATGTTAATGTTTAATATTTCCTCCATAATTACGTACATAAATAAATATATTTGTTGTGTTAGGTTGGTTACCTGTGTTGGAAGTGTGCAGTTGACACACCCACATTAACTATTTCAATATATGACTTATCCTCTCCGAAAAGACCATAATCATTACAGATAACATCTGAAGTAACAATTAATTTACATAGTCAAACCAAAATGTATTCAGACACCTGAACGCCCACTGCTGTGATTGGATAAAAGTTTTGCATATTATAATGAGCTTCGGCTCCCTCGTGAGGAATTGTTTTGAAAACGTGTGGAGAAACGGCAACCAGAATGATTCGCCTACGGGGCTCGCAAAATGTCTTTATCAAACAAACACAATGATTTATCTCTCATCCACCTGCAATTAATTGGAATGTTATTTTTTATTACTTGGCCCGCCTGATCGGTGGATATAACTGCGAACCGTGCATAACTAACAAACACACACACACACGTGCACCCACAAGCCAAGTAAGTGCATCAGCAAAACTTCACCTCAGGCAAATCAGCATGTTCAAATCTTCAGCGATTTGTATTTTTACTTCAAATTACCAGTCAAGAGAGTGAATAACGCACATCAAGAAAGGAATGTTATTTCACTATTTAAGATAGCCCGTCATTAGCCCCGGGACGTTGGGCTTTGTGAGCCCTGGCCCATACATGTTCGAGTCTGATCCGGAATCGCAGGACAATGAACCAACAACACCTCAAATACAAAGGATACAGTGACAGCGTGGAAGTTATGTTTATTTAGACACGTACATAATCAGTAGATATCAAACGTAACAATGCAATACTATCACATATAAAAAACAGTTTTACTCACAGAATTGTTGCATCATTTCTGTCAGATCCAGAAGCCACAGCATTGTTTTTTAATCTCATCCTGTCTGCAAATCCAGTCTCTTGTTTACAAACGAATCCACAGTGAAATAAAGCGAACAAATGCAGTGTCTTCCCCACGTGAGCTGGAACTTCATTCAAAATAAAGTTCAACCATGCATTGCTAATATTGGAATCCGAATTAAGTTTATGCGGCATGTTTATTGCTTGGAAGTTCGATCCGGTTCAGCTCCACGCACGTAGATCTATGTTATTTATCTATGTCAGGCACGAGTCGGTGGGCGGGGCTATAGAATAAGGCTTTCGTCTTGAGGCGGCGTTTCACTGCTCACTGACATCACAGGGACGCACATTCACAGATCGATCGTTTGCTGAGCCAGCTGTCAATAAAAGCTTTTCTTTGACTAACAAGGAAGTTTTCAGCTCTGAAACTTACAGGATATTATTATATTACCATGACCTTTTATATATCAAAAGCTCAAGGGAAAGTTGATTTCTCAATTCATGACACATGGTCAGGTCAAAGTGTCTGAATAATTTTGGTCCCAAATTTTTATCAATTTTACTGGTCCACTGTATGAAGAATTTTTGGGTATAATATGTCACAGTTTACTTTATTTTGCTATCCTCACTTACATAAATGAACTGTGAGACTGAGACGCTGCAAATCGGGAGTTTTTTAGTTTTTTTTTTTTTTTTCAGAACATGCATAAAACATTTAAGAAAAAAACCTAAATGCAGTACACAGTGAAAATATGATATTTCATAATCAATAACAGGGACATTCAAATATGCTGAAAACAATCTATGCTTGTTATTTTGGACAAAGCTTTTAATGTAGTAATTCATCTACGGCTTTTAAGTTAGATCAGTGTTAATGCTGCATTGTCCTGCATCAATGTATCAGTTGACCAAATGATTTGTCCTTTAAGACAATTGTTATGGTCAGTGAGGGGTCGTTTTCCACTTGCCCTCATGAATGGAGGCCGTGTGGCGTCCAGCAGGTGCTCAGCTGGGTCTGTTAAAGAACTACGGCCCAATCCCCCACCCAACAGTAGTGGCAGGTGTCGGCCTGTGCCACAGCTACTGAATTGAGGTGGTGTTAATGCGTCTGACATTCTCCTCCCTTATTCCAGCCGGCCTGCGGTCGGAAGCCAGGATCTGTCAGTCAGAGAAAGACACAGGCTGTGCAGAGCTCACCTCGTCAGCCATACACTGCAGCACTGCTCCGTAGGCATCTGTCTTCCTGACAGGCGGAGCGGAGAGACCCGCTGAGGGTGTCGTGGGTCAGAATGTACAAACTCAACAGTGTTATTCTGGGGTACGAATGTCCCTCTAAGCCAACCCCACCCTGATGGATCAAAGCCGCGGTGGTGCTTTCATCCTTCATCCTGTTTCTTGTCAGGCCTCGCCTTTTAACAGGAAGGGATGTTGCACCCTTTTAAGCACTATTCTTCAAAAAATACACCTTCCTCTCTTAAAGGATTCCCTAATGAACTGCCCTGCAGAACTGGTACTTTTTCTTCCTTTTCCCTATTCAGCTGATCGTGTCATGGCTGAACCCCCCCCTCTCTTTCCCCGCCATTTCTCCAGGTCTATTTAATGAGGTGTCGGTAGATCCAGGGGGGATCTGGATGAAAGGCATGCCCTCGTGGCCAGTTAGTCTCCCTCTTATGGGACTTTGTGGGAGCAACTGGAATTTCACCGTGGGGCAACAGCTTCCAGCAGATATAGATGGGCTGGTGTCCAAAACCTCAATCAAAGCAAACATTCATGTCTACCTGCTGACAAACTCATAAACGTCTCTCTTATTTCATGTCAAGACCTCTGGGTGAGGACCTGTGAAGAAACCGTTGCTCATTGCCTAATACTTGTTGACATGGTCCATGCTGACAGACAAGGTGAGATTTGTGGGGCTGATAAGATTTATTCCAAAAGTGCATTACTGCAAAATTTCCTGCTGAGCTTTGATCCAGAAGGAAAGCCTACCCTTTAATAACGCTCCTGAGAAAACCAAGTTGTGATTTTTATTGGGTTTCGATGTTAAACCCACTCAGAGGCTTGCTATGTTTCCAGTTTAGCAGCTATCTTGCCTTGAAAGAAAGATATCTCGTTGCAGTGTTTAGGTTCAAAGCTGATAGGCATGTCCATTTTGCACTGTAAACCCTAACGCTCAAAATACTTAATTGGTTTTAGTAGGACAAATTAAACAAATTAGTTCAGTTAAATGAACTGTTTTGAGTATTGAGAACTTTCTTTTTCTTTTGTGTTCACAGCACTGACATATTTCTTATTTCATGTTTCATTGTTTTGAGTTATATGAACTAATTTCCTTTAATTTAGACTAACTGAAGTTTAACTGAAACTGGGCTGGGATTTTTAATTTCCCAGCATGCTTTGCCCATGGCACTCGAAAGGGCTCGTAAGTGCTATACCATGCTTTTGTTAACATTTTAGAAAATTAGCACGTTGGCATTTTCTGAATTAGTTTGTTATAGCTAGCAAAATATTTCTTAACTTAAAAAATGTAAATAACTCATTTGTGACCCTGGAGCACAAACCCAGTCATAAGTCTCACGGGTATATTTGTGGCAATAGCCAACAATACATTGTATGGGTCAAAATTATCGATTTTTCTTTTATGCCAAAAATCATTAGGATATTAAGTAAAGATCACGTTCCATGAAGATATTTTGTAAATTTCCTACCGTAAATATATCAAAAATGTATTATTAGTAGTAATATGCATTGCTAAGGACTTCATTTGGACAACTTTAAAGGAGATTTTCTCAATATTTAGACTTTTTTGCACCCTCAGATTCCAGATTTTCAAATAGTTGTATCTCAGCCAAATATTGTCCTATCATAACAAACCATACATCATCAATGGAAAGCTTATTTATTCAGCTTACATGTGATGTATAAATCGCAATTTCAAAAAATGGACCCTTATGACTGGTTTTGTGGTCCAGGGTCACGTTTGATTTGCAAGAGCTCAAAATAAAAAAGTTAATTAACTAAATATTTCATGTTAATTACTATCAAAATGTATGAGTTAGCTAAATCAGTACTTCAAGTTAGGAGCAATTAACATGATAGTTCTGCTTTCTTATAACTGGGAACATCATAATTCAAAACATTTGGTCTACCTAATTTTTTTGAGTTAGCCCAACTTACCAACTTACAGTGTGGTGATATTGACTCCTTTGGATCTTGACAAGTAAATCAGAATATTTTTGTGATGGGATGAAGGGTAATGCAGCCCGTTCCAGCTGTGCAGACTTTACCACCAAAGAGACATTCAAACATGAGGCTAGAGGCTAGAAAATTTGGGCTGCATCCACACGGTCCACATGGACCCTGCTCTTGGCACACCACAAGATGAAGGGTTAAAACGCCAAACTGAAGCCTCTGTACTCAAGGAAGCGATTATAACCATCAAATGTCTGTGCCATTAAAACGGATGTTACTGTTCACAGAGTTAGCTATTGCTGACAGTTTAACTAATATAACGTAATTGCTCAGCGGGGTTCTCCACTAGATAACCAGAGCCCTATAGCATTATGATAGACCCCCCTACCCCAGATAAATTTTTTTTAGCTTCCTGCCAATTGTTTAGGTCAAAATTGATCTTGTCGATACACAGTTAAAGGGATAGTTCACCCAAAAATGAAAATTACCCCATGATTTACTCACCCACAAGCCATCCTAGGTTTATATAGAAAAGGCATAACTGGCGCGACGATGACGTCAGACGTAGCATAAGCGTTTTGAACTGTGAGAGGCGCTACACTTTCTTAGTACGTTAAATACGGAAGGCGGCCCACCAAAACAAACAGTTAAACGCTCATAATTGAAAGTCAACATACATGTATAGTTGCTCACACAATTAGTAGGGGTGTAACGGTACACAAAACTGATGGTTCGGTACGTACCTTGGTTTTGAAGTCATGGTTCGGTACGGGTTCGGTACAGCAGTTTTACAAAATTGCTTTTTATTTATTTTTATTAAACAGTGGTTTACTGAAAAAAAATTGTGTCTGTCCTTAAATGAATTCAGTTATAACTAAAAGTTTCTTAAAGATAATGCTGTAAACTATATAGGGAGCCCTTACTTGCACATTACTATAATATTAAAGGTTAACAACAGAGCCCAAATTATTAGCCTAAAATTCAGTTGCTATTTATTTGTAGATATAATAATCAACACTCATAAGCTTCACATAAGGCAGTTCTAAATCTAATTATAAAATTGTTTTTTCTCCAATTCGTTGTTGAAATATAATCATTAATACACAGTGTCTGTCATTTTCATGACAGATTTATTTAAACATACATTAAATAATCAAGACCTCACTAACAGGTTCAGTAGAATATAATGAATATATAGGCTAATATAGTGCATATATTTAGTGAAAGAGTTGATTTCTCTAGTGAACTAACAGCTGTGGACACTGAATGACTTCTGAGGGAAATGTGATGCTGCGTGACATTGCTCTCAAGCTGTTTTATTGACGTCTTTCCACCATTGAAACACTGAGCGATTACACCACATATGATACGGTTCAGTAAGTTGTAATGTATCCTCATACCTTCAGATGTTGATTCATGTTTATTCTTTAGGAAGTGATGATCGCGTTCACTCGCACGCCTATACAGTGATCAGTCACGCCACATTAAAGAGCGTCAATACGGCATTGTTTGAATTTCATAATAAAATGGACTGAATACTTAATATGTTTGTGTGGGAACTTGGATTGAAGTATGTTCCGTGTGTAAAACAAGCCGACTGTTAACTGTTAAAGATTGCGTTCATACCGTTCGGTACACACGTGCACCGTACCGGAAGTCCTGCACCGAAACGGTTTGATATCAATACGTGTACCGTTACACCCCTAACAATTAGTACATACATTAAGCAGTATGCTGTAACCTAAAAACAACATGCATTTTAAATTACAATGTCTGCTTTTTGAAGTTGAGTTCATAAAAATGTTAGTCAAGATTATCTATATTACATTTATTTACACAATCTGAATACCTGAAAAAAATAGAGCTTAAATTAAATTTTCTTTCAAATTATGTCAACTCTGTTACTAACCAAACACTCCCCTGAAAACTAAAAAATGTTTTATCCCCAAACCGTGTGACCAGCGTCATGTGATGTCATTTTTTGTTCTGCGGTGGATATTTTGAACACAGTATGTTAAATATCCTCTAAATTTGTTTTAGATTTTATTTCCAATTACCTATTGTCAAGGAGTATATTAATTGCCCGTCAACTTTTCTGGGTACATTGTTAATGTTTACAATATTTTTATGATTTTATTTCAAATAAATATTAAAATGTGAGCGTTAACCTGATCAAGAAAATAACATTTGGTTGGCCAGACAAGATCTGCCATTGAAATTGAGGTGAAATTGTCAACTATGTTACTTGCGTAAACTATGTTGTCAACTATGTTTTGACTGATTTTTCTACATTTTAAATATCTAGACTGCTGCTTTTGATATTATTTCTGGGTCTAGTTTACATCCACACGGACTGGAGTTTTGCATGACATTCTTAAAACTATGAAAATGATCTTTAATGTAGATTTATGATAAAAATGTTCTTGTCCTTAGTGACCGTGCTGAGAATTTTACACAAATTTTACTTAATGTTAATATTCATTTTATATTAATACTTTTAATATGATTCACTGGAAGAAATCGTTTCGAGAATGTGTTTCTGTCTAACTCTGCGTCTGGTCGGCTCTTAGGCGACCTTGTTTTCTCGTTGCTTGTGGTTTGCTCTCGAAGGTGAGGTCATAGGCAAAGCTCAGGGGCCTGGAACTGAGCAAAACATTTGGGCTACATTAATCATACCACCAAAATAAGTGACCTCATAAAATCTATCATCATCTTGTGAAACTGCATTTTTCCCATTCGCTAAGCCATGATTTTCACTAAGTGAAGGTCTGTCGAATGCTAATGTAGAACCTGCAATTCTGCCAGCTCTGGCTCCATTGGAAGCCCGCTAGTGTTTCATTTTGCTTATGCATTTTCAGCAGGAGCCTGATTCAGTGACTCTTTTTAAACGAGGCCAATCAATGCATTACAGCAACATTTTTTCCCCCTGCGGGCCGTTGCCCAGCTGCTCCTGGAAGTTTTGAGAGGTACATTACCTGTTCAGTATGCATTAAGGTGAGCGTTTACCATCATCTTGATTGACACAGTGGCAGCTTGTGAAGCGGTAATAGCTGGACATGAATTTTCTTGTGGCTGAGACATAAATAATGTAAAAACACTAGTGGCAGTGTTGGACAGTGCTGTATAATTAATTTGCGCTCTAACTTGACACCAGTTGTGTTTGTGGATGGAGTATGTTTAAATATTAATCACTGCAGATCTCTCCTACTGGAGAGAGAGAGAGAGAGAGAGAGCAGCTCTGCCTGCCATAAATATAACATAAGTACTAGCAAAAAAATACATTTATAGTTTGTTAAAGGGGGCATAACAATCACAGTTTCTGCCAATCTCATGTTAATCTTGAGTACCTATAGAGTAGTATTGCATCCTTCATATCTCCCAAGAGTCTTTAGTTTTATCATATTTATAAAAGACAGATACGCTGTACCGATTCTTTCAGAAAACAGCCGAGCTCGTGGAGGCGTGCAGTGGGCGGAGCTAAAGAGTCACGAGCGCGCTCGCGCGCGCACACACACACACACACACACACACACACACACACACACACACACACACACACACAAAACAAAACATCATGGCATTATCCCTGGATAACTTTCGATTCACTATACGTTTGTGTTGTTCACATTATATGCACTTACGCGCCGATTGCCAACAAAAAACACACATTTGATGCAGTTTCACTCACCGCCTGTGGTTTCCACTCATGACCGGGAACAAACAAACACACTTACAGAACTCCGGAAACACAAACTGCATCCACTGTTCCCTTAACGCTGGGTTATTTGGGAAGCTGAACAAGGTTATCTTTCCCTCACAACCAGAAACACACTTCTTTAGTGACATTGTTGATTTTGTGGTCTAAAAACAAAATGACAGCGCTGCCCGTAACCCGAACGAAGCTCGTTGATGGGCACGCTCTTGCTCTCGCTCTGGTTGGTGTGTGTGTGTGTGTGTGTGTGTGTGTGTGTACGCTTATCCGGGAGAAGTGCCCATACAAGGAATTCGCCCTTTATGACGTCATACAGGGCCATACTCGGAAAAAACTTTCTGAAACTTGTTGGAATCCTGAAGGAGTGTATTTGGCACAGAAATACTCCGTCACACGTCCAACTTGTTTTTTGAAATTTTGGCCATGTTTAGCATGAGAATCAACTCTTTAACAGTGTAAATAAGTCAGAATGCATGAAATAGCATTAGACCCCCCCTTTAAACAAAGAAAGTAAACTGTATACGAAAAAGTATTATAGCGTTTGCTTTTATATTATTAGTAACAGAAAGGCAAACACTATTATACTTTCTCTTTTACCGTCAGCATTCAGCAAATACGCATTTATATCATTTTAAACAAATGTTTGAATATCTAATCAACATTTAATTTCACAAACTTTGCAGACTTAGTTGAATCCAGCTGTCAGATCTCGCATGATCGCGTTACTCTGCGCGTGACGGTCGGTCCGTGTGAATTGAATGCGAACAGAAGTTCATCTTCACTGGAGTCACACAATCGACAAACTTTACAACCTTTATTTAAACTATGCTGCGAAATATTCAGTTGCCCACTATGTCGTTTTCGCTGTGCTGTAAGTAGAATTAGCGTTACCTTGTCTTTATTTGAAAAAAATATGACTCCCAGTGCGCACAAACTTACCATATTAGCCCTGTTGATTACAGTGTTTACTTCCTTTTATTCATTTTTTTTCCCAACAATTTCTTTATTTGAAAAATACTGTAATACGATTACAGAATCAAGAACTTGCCATCTAAAGTAAGTCTGTTAATTCAAATAAATATGAAGTATATATCGGCTTTATATCGGCCACCCTGCTCTATAAGATATCAGCATCAACCATCAAAAAATATCGGTCGACCACTAGTTTTGAGTGTCTCATAACCAATCATAAGGTCAAACAACGAATAATTGTTGCAGTTGTGAATAATGACCTAAATTTTAGTCTTTTTTTTTTTCCCCTTTTCTTTTTGGAGCTTGACAGCCTGTTGTTATGAACAGTCATGAAAATCAAAACTTATTTTACACAATATTTGCTCAATTCACTTGAAAAAAAATGCTATCAGTTGAGAAGCTGTCAGTATTGACATAAGAGAGAGATAACACATCCATTATATCAGCCAACTGAACGGACTGTCTGATTGGTCTGTTAATCAGTATTATTGATGTGTAATAGCAGCAAGAGCTCAGAAAGCTGTTTGTTCTTTTCATCTTTTCATGGTTTATTCACTGTTACCCGTCATGAAGCTGGAATGCTGCTCAGGCATTTCACACTACAGCTCCCAGATGGTCTTTGACTTGCAGGGGTTTACAGGCTTTTTTCCCCTTGTTTTGTTTTTTGAAAAGGCTGCGGAGCTTTTTATGTTCCATTGAGGGTTGGTCTTATGCTAGTGAAGTACAACTGAAAATGCTGAAGTAGAGCGTGAAAGCAGTGATCCTGACAGCCTGCCTTTTTCTCCTATTCCCTCTCTCTTTGAAGGACCTCTTCCTTAGTGCTTCTCCTGTGTCAGGGCGTCTATGCCAATGAAGCCTTTTTATTTGGCCGAGATTGAGTGCAGCCAAGCGGGCCGGCCCTATTACCACTGCGCCACAGTGCAGGAGATTGCCTGCCTCTGTCATCTAATTGCGGACATCAGCTGAAAGGCTGTTTCTCTGCAGTGGTGAGCAGACAGCCAGTCTCAGATTCATTGCTCCATTGGCTAGTTAAAGCACCAGGCTGTCTTTGTTTGGGGACATGGGGAGGCTTATAAGCTATGGTTTGCTCTGTCTGTTCACTAATCTTATAATGTTCCCTGGCAAGGGCTGCTCACCCTTTGCTGCCCTCCTCTGCACTGGACAATATGAATCTCTCATCACAGTGCTTATAGCTGTGACACACTGGCAGAATCCCAGCCTGGAGAGGAAAAAACGTCTTTCCACTTATCTGGCACTCTGTCAGCAGATAGTTGTGGCTGCACACACATTTTGCACTCCGCTAGTGTTTTGGAATACATGCGGACATGGTGTGAGCTGTCTGAAATGCTCTTCGGTGAAGGGCTTTTGCATCATGCTTGAAATTTGGCCGGTTAAATTCAATTTGAGCTCAGTCGACAGCATCGTGGCATTCTGTCAGTTACCGCAAGAAGGTAATATTGACTCATTCCTCAATATTTAAAAACAGAGAGAACATTTGTGTGCAGTAATACTTACAGTGGAAGCTTAGCAGCCAATCATCCATAACCAAAAAGGCTTAAAAATTGCTACTATCGCACTGTTTTGAATAAATAACCATTACACTTAACTCAATAGGTCACCAAAATGACAATTCTGTCATTGTTTATTCACCTTTGTGGCGCTCCAAACCCGTGCGACTGATACACAAAAGAAGTTTTGAAGATTGTACTCTTTTTCATGTGATAATGAATGGGGATTGGAGCTTTCTGGCTTAAAAAAGGGCGAAAAAGGCATTATAAAAGTACCACGATAGTAGCCGACATGACTTGTGCACTATGCTCCAAGTCTTCTGAAGCTACAATAGCTTTGTGTGATGAACAGACCAGAATTTAAGTCATTTTTCTCTGACAATTTTCCAATCCAGTGAGCTGTTTATTACGGCATCCGGATATTCTAGTCAGAGAGTTGAGAAACCAGAGAAATATATCTGTCAGAATCATTAATGCTGTTATCATGAACCAGATTAACCCATTAAATCGACTCTGAAGCTATGAACATCATGAACGCTCCAAGGAAATTAGGGTTGGATGTAGAGATTTTTAGTGAATAACAGCTTTAAATTTTGGTCTGTTCCTGACACAACGCTATCGTATAGCATCAGAAGGCTAATATTGGCTTGTGATTATAGTACTCAGACTCGCACAGGATGGTGAATGATGACAGAATTGTCATTTTTGGGTTACTGTAACTGTTGGGTCATGTTGTAATTGCAAATATAAATATAGCTGCAAGCAGCAATTATCGGGGGCCAAGCACAAAGAAGACGATAAGTCATGCCAACATGGCTGGGAGCATCAGACAACTGCAACAACAAGCAATTAAAGACATTTTAAGAGGATTTTAGGCAAAATGGTTGAAAAATCATAAATAAAATCACTAATAATATGATTTAATGGTTTATCACTTTTGAACAATAGGTGGCACTGTGAACAAACTGATATGGTCAGAGTAAGGTGACAATGACATACGAAGTTTGGTGTCAATATGCCAAAGTATTGCAGAGATACAGCCTCAGAGCCATTTTAGCGTCATTATGTCAACTTGGTTGCTGCGCAATAAGAAAACGGTTTCATCTGTCGACACGTAATCCATAACTTTTTGTTGGCACAGTCTGAAGATGATACAATTCAATTTTGGTGAAAATTGGACAAACGGTCTAGCAGTTGTTCGAAAAAGTATGTTTTTAAAGAAAATCAAAATGCCGGACAGGAAGTTTGGCTGACTATGGAAAAAAAATTGGTATCTATGGTATCTAATAGGCTTATTTAATCAAAAGTTATTAGCGTTTTTGGAAATTTCATTAAAACTTTTGACCACAAGGTGGCGCTGCCCCAAAACTTTGAGTACTGTTAGGGCATGGTGCCGAAGACACATACTTAGCTTCGTAATGATACGCCAATGCTTTCGTAAAATATAGGATTTCACGTCAAAATTCAAAATGGCTGACACCCAGAATGGCCGATATGGGAAAATTGGATATCGTTTGTCTCGGCATGCTGCAAAAGAGCCATTTTTCCATATCTCCTGAACTGTGCAGGTAACGTCAAGTCATGGTTGTCATAACACACACCGAGTTTGGTCAGAATTTGCTAAAGCGTTGCGGAGATATGGTCTCACGTTAATTTGCTCAAATTCGTTTACGCGTTATTCGAGAACGGTTTGACGAATCGACTTGAATTCCATGACTTTTTGTCAGCATGGTCTGAAGATGATCTGGTTCAATTTTCGTGAAAATACGAGTAACGGCCTATAGGAGGAGTTCAAAAAAGTAAAAAAAATTCAAAATGGCGGAAAAATTTTCATGCCGGAAAATTACACAATAGGGTGCATTCGAATCGCTGTGGAATCCCAGGAAAAAATATTTTGTTTTTTAGCCCTTATAGTTGAAAAGTTATTACCATAAACGTAAGTTCAACTTTGGACAGTTGGTGGTGCTAGAGGGATCCAAATTAGAGACTCCAAATTTAGTGACTTTTTTTAGACTGTCCTCTTTAGACTGTGCCAAATTTCCCACAAGCATGGGCTGCCATAGACTTCCAGAGTGGAAAAGAAGAATAGGAAGGACGCCAACGATTACAAGAGGTGCCTACGCACCTTCTGTGCTTGGCCCCTAATGACTGTTTCCACCCCAAACAAGTTTCCCCAACACTGTCACTATTTGCCATATTTCATCATATAATCGTGCCACAAACTCATGCAATTGGCTGGTTTACATTGTTCATCACCTAAAACGGGACAACTTGTCAGCTCAAACAAAAACATTTTACTAAACAATAAAAATACATGCTTCACACCTAGACTTCCAAAATTGAATGTGCATTATCTGATCTGCATTACAAACTGATGAACAGAGCAATCCGACATTTATTTTCTGTATTAATGGGCAGCATATGCCTTCAATATAGTTTGTTATATTTAATCCACAATATTGCTTTAATGACTGGTGCTCAGATTGTATCTTATCTCAGTGATACGACTGAAGCTTTTGAATGCAAGCCCTTGTTCTGTAGATGGATATGAATTTGACATGCCTTTTCAATTAGTCAGGTATTGAAACTGTCACGCGGGGGAAGGGAGAACTGGCCAGTGCAGTTTAGCAGCATTAAATCCTAATTAGCCATGGAAGGATGAAAGGGAAACGTTTTTGAGTTCATTCTTTGATCAAGATTAGATTCTGAACATTAGCCATATATATTTCCCCCTTCATTGTATGTGCATAGGCTTCTTTATGTATTTGAGATTAGTTCCTTTTATATCAAACAAATTCCTTCTTGCATTTATTCACTGTTTAATTTGAGATGCATATAGAGGCTTTATGAAAGTTGTCTAACAAATAAGAAGACCGAGGCAGCACATTCAAGGAGGCTATTAAGGAATAGTGCTGTTATTCTTTTGTTCAGTAATCCTCCCACCGGCCCATCATGCAATCTGTCATCCTTTTAAAATGAGTTTTAGCCCACACGCTTAATCTTTGAACTCTGCAGTTCTATCTTCCATTAAAATTCTTTTAAAAACACGTTTTTGTCAGACTTTTTGTCAGACAATTGAAGCTATTTACTTTCATAATACATGTTCCAGGTCTTATTGTGCACGATTTATCAGTGCACATTTTTCCAAGGAAAACAAGAAAAAATGAATTTTAATATCAAGTGTAATAACTTGGTCTGAAACAACTTTCTGTATAGGGCGAGCGATATGACCAAAATCTTATTTCACAATATTAAGTAGTTTTATTTCACAATAATGATACTACAATATAGTTATTTTTATTTTTGTTCTTAAAAATAAGAGCAAATAACCAAAGAAACAAACAATAGGACAAAAAAAGGTATAAATGAAATAAACAGTGCTGGAAGTTTTTCAGGTAGAAAAACTAAAACGCTGGTAAAAATAAAACACTGTATAATTTACATATAGACAGATTTTTAGTAAAGCTACAAAAGCTATTCATTCAAGGGCAGTGAGTGATTTTCTCTCTTTCTTTTGTTGTTTGATTAACATTAAAGATATAGACAGCAGTTGGTATATTAGGCTGCTGTCACTTTAAGACAGAATGCACAGATCTAATATATTTTCACACATCTAATTTCTTTCCCAATTGTTAAATAATTTTTTTTGATGGCTGATACCAATAAACAGCAGGGTCGCTGGCAGGGCTTGACATTAACGTTTTTGCTCACCAGTCACTGTGGTTAGTGGTTTTCCAACCACACAGCATTTTCACTGGCCACAATTTTGACATCAATACCATAATAAACTGCCATATAGATATTTTTAATATTATCTCATAATATGGCAGCAGGTTTATTAGGCTGCTGTCACTTTAAGAGCTGACGCACGGATCCATTATACTGTTACACATGCGTTTTCTTTCTGTTTACGTTCACTTAAAACAGAACTGACTGTGTTTACGTGAATACTCGACAGGACTGGCATTTTGGCATTATTTTGTGTGTATTTGGCTGTTTAAGCGCAATAAGCAGCAAAAAAGAACTCAGTTTAGTGCTGAGAGGCGGCTTTATGTGCCGCACTTTGGGTGTGAGCACAAAATCTGCAGGAATGAGTAAAATTATGCGCAATACGTGCAATCCCATGCCGAAATTCAAGCCCTGTAACAGCAACAATATTCATCCGGAGCAAATGAAATGAGTGAGTGAGTGGAGGCGGGTTTGTGTGTCACTCGCTGTCGGAGAGATGAGAGAGAGAGAAAGAGACGCTGGTATCGTGCGTCCATTCTGTGAGAAATGAGCATTGGACGCATTTCAGATATTTCAGTATCAATATGTATCGAAAAATCTATATTTTTGACAACACTACATCGCACTTAGTTTATTTCAGATGCCTTTTTAAAAGATTACAACTGAAAAATGTACATAACATTCAACCCGCCAAAGTGGATAGTAGGAGTGACTGTGTTACACGCCACAGCTGAAATACACACGCATTTGGCGGGTTGGCGGGTGTTAATGTCAAGCCCTGGTCGCCGATATAAAGCCTAAATATATGATGATATACTATTTAAAGGTAGTAAATGACACATGCATAACAATTTTGTTCATATTTATTTACTGTGCACCCGGTACAAGTGTGCTTAACCATTTAAAACATCAAGCACTTCCCTTGTTTTATTTTCTCATTCATGCATGTTTCTGTATCACTCTAACATGTCAATATCTTTAAGTAGTGTTGAGCTATGTGCATTTATTAACATTCCTCCATCACATTACATGATAACAAAATATCTACTACTACTTTCTGTTTCTGCTGATGTCATTTAGGCCATGCAGGCTATTGGATAATGTTAACTAGCAGCCAAACAGATGCTTATTCTAATAGCAAACTGTTTCGATTCTAATTGGCCAATTCTCATTTGGCCATGCTTTATTCTGGTGTGGAGAACCCTGTTTTCACAATTCAATCACTTCCACGTAGATATTTTTTCCTTCATTTAATATTTTGTTTAATCTAGAAGTGTTCAATTGAATTTATAAATAAAATGGGTTTCATGATGAGCTGTTTTATAGTTCTGCTGTATTTTGAAGCAACAGCGTAGCAATCTTAACTGCCAACCTTACGGAAAAACTAAACTATGGTGAACGTTATCCTTTGGAGAAAGCAGTTGCACCACAAGCTATATGGTGAAATATCTCTTGTTACATTGAAGCTAGATCATAATTGTTTCATAAAGAGTAAATATTAAAAATAGTCAGTTGGTTCTGTGCATTCTAATTAGTTAATACATTATTTAGCAAACAAAGAAATGAGGCACAACATTAAATTATAATGTGAGACAGCTGCACTAATCAATAAAATAAATAAAATATCTTTGCTACTGAGAAGCTACATGATTACAAAATGAGCTCTCTAATGAGAAACGTAGTTAAACAAACAGCTTTTGCTACTTGTTGAGACACTAGTTACCCACAATGATCAGTGTATCCACATTTACTGTATCTAGTAAAATAAACTAGATGGACATTTTGCAGCCACAACACTGACACCTATATATGATCACTGTCAGATATTTTTGGACACCCAAATGGAGTCCCAAGTATCCCAAAATATCAAAATTGTTTTATGTCTCTTATTGACAGATGTGTTGATGTAGAGTTTTAGTCCTTTGACATGAACTACAAAGGTATATTTGTCCTTTCATTTGTGTAGACTGCAAGACTACAAGGTTATTAAAATGCTGAAAATATATAATGTAAGCTTTGTATTTCTAAATGTTAGCAAGTTGGCCATATATACTTTAATGTTAGTGTAGTCCATGTTTAGAGCCCTATGAAATCTGTTTTATTTTATCCCAAATTCCGTTTTAATTTTTTTGAACTAAATTTTTGTAATCAAAAAGCATGTCTAATTATTTAAAATCCTGGAACTTATATAATTTAACAACAATTTATTAAAAGTTTAACAAAAATTACGTTTACGGCCCTATGAAATGCGTTTTATTTATTTTTTTTCAAATTCCGTTTTATTTTTACAAAATTCTTTGTTTTCTGTTTTAAGTTTTCTAGATTCCATTTTAATGGTTTAATTAAATCTTAATAATAAAAAATTAAACAATTTATTCATTTAAAAATAATTTAGTTTCTAAGAAAAGTTTTTATTACGTTTTTTATTTCAGAAATTCTGTGTTGTGTATTTAAATGTTTCTGGTAATCAAATGAAGGCATAAAACATTAAATTAATTTATCTTTTAATCATATGAAATTAAACTTTTATATAAAAAAAAAGTTTTAATTATAATTTATTATTACTATTATTAGCGTTAGTATTATTATTACATTGTTTCTGTAACAATTTCTTCAAGTTTAACCAAACTTTTATTTTGACGTGTTGCCGTGAAGACCTTTGAGTTTTTGTGTGTTTATGATATGACGATAGTTTTTCTCAAATGAAACGGTAAAATGCTCATGAAGTGACTCTCAGAGCGGCTCTGGAGATGAAGTTCATGCGTTCATGTCCTCATATAGTGAGATGGCAGACGCTGAAAACACTGTGAGCGTCACGTGTGCTTGTGTGTGTGTGTGGGGAAAATGAAACCGCACCATTCATTCACACAGAGACACGCAGAACATGCAGGATTCCTATTTAAATTGTAGTAAATTATAGTAAATAGTAGTAAATTAAATAGACGCGTCGCGGAAATCATAGGGCCTACATGCTACTTGTCAACCTTTCATCTGCTGATCTTGAAGGAACATTCATTCATTTCAATCCGATATGTGGGTGTATCACCACACGAGTGTAAGTAAATCTTGCAGGGGCTGAATTTATCCACATCTCCTGCGAGACAACTCAAGTATGCAGAGGGACCTCATATCTGCAGCTCTCTTAAAAGCTCTGATTGTGTCAAGCTCTCTTTGCCACTTTTAGTGTGGGGCTGGGGGGAGGAAATGGTGTTGTGAAAAGCTTGTGCTTCTTGAATGCCGTGATACAATCACACGACTCTCTGATGGTCGGGAGGAAATAAGATGACCTGCGCCTTCCCCCCGACAGATTAGATAGATGTCACCTTTCTTATGAAAGTGCCAGTCAATTTCGCCTCTCCTGTGTGCTGCCTATCAATTACGGGGAAGAGAAGCCTTTCAAAGCAGCCGTGCTTTCTGTGCGTGGTAACCAAGTGGCTGAACACAGCTCATTGTTTCCTCTCTCTCTCTCTCTTTCTTTTCAGTATCCCCAGATCAGCGAGGAGTCGACTTCTCCATTTGTCTTCATTTGCTCCAACCCCCAGGAGTTGGTGGTGAAATTTCCCATGAAAGGGAAACACAAGATTTGTAAGTCCTGCCTGCCTCTTTTCATGTGCTAGTCGTTCACCAATTTCTGCGCTCTCACAATTAAACACATGCATAAACAATGAGCAGCAATTTTAAGCATCATATACTGTAGGCCACTACACACATGAAGGTAGGCAAATTCATTATGCTGCCCCAAAAAGATACTTTTTAACCAGACATTGCATTCAGTACTGTGCAGAAGCCTTTAGATGCTTCACAAAAACGTTTTACTTATTTATATCCAATTATGTATGTATGACCTGTGCTGGCAAAATGAGTTGCAATGAGCAAATTTTCATAAATAAATAGTAATTTTTTAACTTTCAGACAAGAAGTCGATAGAGTCAGCAAAGTCAATTTTGAGAAAAATCTAGTTAAAAATTTTCTGAAGGTTCCAAAACAAAATCACCTAGCAATCATACCTTAAAATCTCAAATTTAACACACACCAAGTCAACCCCAAATATCTATAAGAAAAATATATATTCAACATTTTTTCCAATGATACCACAATTGTTTGATTAACATTAATGAAACAGACCGTCTATATATTCAGATCTACTGTAATGCACGGATCTAATATAATGTTACACATCAGATGTTTTTCTACAACAGTTAACCAAACGTTCCCATAAGACATAACAGATAATGTTTGCGTGAATACTCGCCATGACAGATATTTTGAAGTCCTGTAATTCTGTGTATGTGTGTATATCGGGATTGTGCGCTGTCTGAGAGTCTTTGTGCACGCGTCGGATCTCTCTGTCAGCGCGAGTAAGATCGTTTTCATGGACAAAGGAAAGGTACTCCTCTCCGAAAACATACAAACAAATACTTTGTTTAATTGCTATTTGAAGCATTGGGATCGCTAGATGAGCTTAATGAACTCATTTTTGTGTGAACCTCAAAATCAACATTTTTCACTTGTTTCGCCTGTAGCTCAAAATTATCCTGTGCACATTCCCACTCCTTTTGCCAGCACGGGTCACATATTATACAATATTTGCTAAAAGTAATGTTTGGAAATCTAAAATGGCACACTGATGCAAAAGATATAAATAAACGTAGCAAAGCAAATGTTTTTGAGAAGCATTTAATGTACTTTTGCACTTCAGAGAGAAGGCAATCCCATAGAATATTGCACAAAGCTCGGTAAAAAATATAAAGTTGTTGTTCGATGAAACAAAGGCAGTGTTGATTTATAAATAATCTTGTATTATGCTTTGTGATTTGAGTCTCATGTCATTAGGTTAACATGCTAATGCCAAACTCTGATATCAGTTGTGTGTCCAGTGAGGAAAGCCATTTCAGCCCATTTGTACAGTAGACATTGAGGCAGTTCACTAGGTTTTACAACAGAGCTATGATTTTACACACACATCTTCTACTGTAACTGGTGTTGCGTGGTATTCAAAATATTACTTTTTGTGTAATGGCTGTTTGTTTACACCACTCTTTTCATGCAACGTCACTTTTTTGCTGCCTCTTTTCATGTGTTTCACTGGTCTTTCTTATCATTAATGCTTATTGTTGTCTTCACTATCATCTAGTTTTGGTTTCCTTTGGTTATGATCAAGGTGTTAGTTGATTTTATTTATGCCGACAGATTTTCACATCGATTTCACATCTTTGAACATTGCCAATAATAATGGTAGCATATTTGATTTGCATGAGTTGAAAAGAGAAACATTCAATTACTATAAAATATCCTATAAAATGGTAATATGGTAATATTGTGTAGATTGTACCATAGAATATATCAATGGCCTACCATTTGATTTGTCAATCGTTTGAATTTTTTGTAGTGGCTATGACGATCAAAGAAGGTGATTTAATGTTCAAACAAAGTGAAACAAACAATTGTCAGTCTGAACAAAAGACGGCACTCCAGCTGGTCCTTTTCCCTGGGCGTTTCCTGGGTTTCACGTCAAAGCTCAGGATAGTCACTAATGAAGGGTTTTGGGTCTGTGCATGTTCTTGTGGTGCCATCAGCCAATCAGAGTGATAAGTCACATGGCATTTACAGCCAAAAAACACCTCATGGCAGTGTACTTGGGAGGTCCTGCACCAGCTGAGAAGCTGCCATTGAGATGATTGGGAATGCTAAGTGATGAATGTTAGCTTTTTTGGGGGAATGATAGAACCTCTTGTTCCAGCTACATAACCCAGATTTTGTCACCAGACATTACAAAAAAAACCTATATGATGAAAGAAACATCACTCAGTTTGTCCAGTGAATACGAACAGTTCCAAAGTAATGCATAGTTTCTGTCTACTAGGACTGGGTAAAAAATCGATTTTAATTGATTCTCATTTTTATGAACCAATATCGATTCTTAAATCCCAAGAATCGATTAGTCATCCTGTTTTCAGTTGATGAATGAACGGAACATTGTAGAGCCTCTCCCATCCAGTAAATCGAAATAATCTTTGTGCTTTGTTACTATTGATATGTCTCAGATTTGAAATTATGTACGTTTTATTATGAAATAAAAAAATGAACTATTTTGCCGCAGTTTAATGTGGCGTGAGCAGGGCTTGACATTAACTTTTTTGCTCACTAGCCGCTGTGGCTAGTGGTTTTCCATAGTTACTAGCCACTCAGCATTTTCACTGGCCACAATTATAACGATTATAACAGATGCCTTTTGAGAAGACCCGCCAAAGTGGCTAGTGGGAGTGACTCTGTTACACGCCACAGATGAAATCCACCCGCAAATGGCGGGTTGGCGGGTGTTAATGTCAAGCCCTGGGCGTGACAGATCGCAGTAGCGCCTCAGTTCAACAGAAGCAGCAACGTGTGAACTGATCATCTCCTCCGCTTTAATACCAGTTATAGCGCGAAATAAACATGAATGAACATCTGAAGGTATGTTAAAAGATACAGTACAACTTACCGAAATCCGTATCATGTCTCATGTAACCGTTTCAACCGTGGAAAGACGTCAATAAAATGTAATGTCACATTAACCTCAGAAAAACCATAGTCAGTGGCCATAAACTCGATAGTCAGCTAGAAAATGCATTTTGCTAAATATGTGCACCATATTCATTATAATTTTTAATGTTCTTCAATATTGAATGCACGTTTGAATAAATCCTTCAGGTTTTTATGACAGCCACCATTTAAATGTTTATATTTCAAGAAAACGAATTATGTAATTGTAAAGTTAGTATTATAACTTTGTTATTATAAAAACGTCCTTGAGTGTAATTTAAGTGTTTGCATACAAATCAGTTAATTTTTATCTTCAATATTACAGTTTACAGCATTAGTTGTGAGATTTTTTTTTTTTCCTTGAGAAAATTTGCCATGTACTGTATCTGATATATATCCAAAATAATCGATATCGAATCGAATCGCAAGCTTGTGAATCGAAATCGAAGCCCTACTATCTACAGTCTTGTTTGCAGCAAATCTCCACTCTTAACGAGGTTGTTTGGTGCCATTTTCCCTGTCATCCTTCACAGCAGCTCAACTGTCAACAATGGTGTTATTTCGCAGTATACAGACTGGAAGCATTTCACACTTGGATAGTGTCTGAGTGACGATTCCTCCGTAATCACATGTACACATTGTTTTCTGTTTAACCTGCTTAGCTTCTCAGATAAAAATGGCCAATTGATTATATAACTACATTTGTGAATTCTCAGGGGGAAAGCATCTCTGCACAAGCATGGGTGATTGCTTTTACAAGAGCATTGGCGACTGTGTTCGGATTCTTTTGTTTTCACATAAAGAAAGCACAAAGCCAGGCCCTCAAAAGCAATCCTGCCCTCTGACATTCAAAGCTCTCTTATTTCTCCACCAGCTTTTCATATCGTAATGGAGAATTTTATATCCATTTTGACCTTGTGTCTAGCCACCGTTTCCCATTCATTTTCATTCTCTCCTAAGCTGCCAGAGCTCTCGGGAGAGCTGACCTCCGTGAACTCCTCATGGGGTGAATGGGGGAGGAGATATAGACTGATACACTGGGAGGGCAGTAGAGTAAGAGTAAGAGTAAGAGTAAGAAGTCACCACAGAGATGTCCTGCCCTCTTCCGTGTCTTCCAAGGTTTATCCAACGTTAGGGTCAATGTGTCACCCTTCTTGTCCTTCACACGAAGACCAAACAACTTTGTCTGTACCCCATTGTCCCAAAAACAGGATGCTGTATGGATTAGCAATCAAAAAAGATTGCTGTTACAAAAAGCTATTACAGAAAACTGACTTGCATAATAGGAAACCATCCATCTACCCCCTCATTGTTGCTGGAAATGCTGACATTTAAATGTGGCAAATTTGGACTCTGTCATTCCATTACAACAAAATTTCCATTCGCTGATTAAAACAACTGTATTAAAAGCTGTGTGGGTGCTGAGGTTTCTGAATCTTTTATCCTGTCATTTCATCTCCGCAGTGAAGGTCACCGTCGCTGCACCCAGCTAACAGAGATATCCTGATGAGTGGCTTCAGCCATGTGTGAATATTGCAAGTTCACATCAGTGATTCTGTTACATGCCAGCCTTTCAAAGGCTAAAGGTTGTCTCTCTCTTCTTGCTTTATTCGAATCAATACGGCTTCAATATCCAAACAAGCGCGCCTTGCAAGCTGCATGAATTAATAATATGCAGCCCAGCTTCTAGCATGCTGTGCTGAACTGCTTTGCTAAAGGATGGGCTTGAAGTAGATGATCCATGTATTTCCTGAAAGGAAACCACTTTTGTCTGTTTTAACCAAGTGTTAATAAACAGGCTTTTTCTGGCCAAGAACGGCCCACTTAGGCCCTGTTTACACCTGGTATTAAGATGCGTTTTGGTCAATCGGATCACAAGTAGATGAGGGAGACACATTCCCATTTACACCTGGTGTTTTAATCCGTCTCTTTTGTCCACTTTCCACCACTTCTGTCCTGATTTCTTCGAGAGGAGGGTTTTTAAAAGTATGGGCTTTTTCAGATCTTTCCATCTAATGGGCAAAATAACCTTGCACAATTTACATATGAACGCGCCCAGAGACGACTGAAAAACACAGAGAGCATCAGCTTTGACAGCCGCAAGACCAGCCAAACGCTGTGAGTGTGTGTTAGAAATCAGGAGTGGTGAGAGAACATTGTGCTGGTATGTTTTTTGTCTTCAAACCAAACTTGGATCTTCAGCCGACAAAGTTTAAATCCCGTCTGGCTAGCGCGCTTCCCATAATGTTCACGCATTAGGTCAGTAGACGGAGAGAAGACGGTCTTTTGTGGCTGTTTGAACAGATTCGACCACATGAGCGTCTACACTACGAAAGCAATCCGGTCGAATGTGTTCTCCACTACCTCTGGAAGTGATCGAAAGTGGACAAGCTCAAAACGTTTTAAACCCTGTATTTAGCGTCGTCCACTTGTGATCCAATCGACCAAAACACATCATAATACCAGGTGTAAACAGGGCCTAAGACCAGGAAGAGATTGTCTGACCAGAATGTAAAGCGACCAACCACAGTTTGTTAAAGGGCAACTTTATTTACAATACCACAATATGAAATATGAAAACTGTAAGTTCGTTTGTTAGTAGGGGTAACTTGTCGCAACTCAGAACATACAGTGCGACTAGTGTCGTTTAATTGACAAGCAAATGACGTTTGTGAGGTAGTGCTTTCAATGAATCATTCAATAATAGACTATGGAGTTACTGGTTTGTGTGAGTTAACAAAGGAGAACTAATGTTTTATTCTGTCACAAATTTGGGATCTCCTGGACTATTTCACAGACAAAGTGAGAGATACTGTTCTTCTCATGGATATACTAAAGCTAGTGTTATACTTTCCACGTCCACGAGTGCGCGAGGTTCCGCGTGACGTAAAAATCATCATCGGAGGGTGTACGCGGAGGCTCTATGCAGACATCCCTTTTTTTGTGACCGCGCGGACAAGTACAAAAGCACCAACTGCGCATGTGCTGGAAAAACAACATGGACTTCGAATTTGAAGAGAGGCTGTGTGAAGAAGTCCATCGCTACCCACACCTCTACAATCCGTCATTAAAACAATATAAAGACAGCCAGGTGTGCCGATCTACTGCGCATGTGTGGAACACGTCGTCCGCCGAGCGGACCCCAGCATACACGCTCAGTAGTATAAATACAAGTAGCCCGTGTCCGTGCTGTCCGCATAATGGAGTATATATAACCGAGGCTTAAGCACTCTCAGCTCCATTCGCATGTTTATGTCCATTCGCAGAATTCTGCCAGATTGTCTCACACAATCGTTGCAGAAAAGTGTGCAAAATCACCCACCAGCTACCTTACCAAGGGTCTACAGTAGCCTGAGGCCATGAGATTATCGAAAACTTCTAATGTTATCGCCCTTTCTTTTTTTTTCTCTGCAGTGCCCTTGTTTCTTCAATTTTTCTTTTCATTTCACCACCACCTTTTTTCATTCTCTTCCATAGGGTAAGTAAAAAGAGAGGTTTTGATTTATTCATGGACTCCTTTTTTATATTCATGTATTTTCCAGGGATATCTGGGTGCGGTGGAATTTCTTGCTCCAGCAGCTGCTGGGATGCTAGAAATCGGGTTTCAGGTCTATTGAGCCTTGCGGTGGGGGAAGGGAATGTGTATTGGGGTGGTTATATATTACCCAGGAAATGTGCAGCAGGCTTCAGAGGTGACAGGCTGTGTTTATTACAGATCTGTCACACAGCTAATGGGCAGCCGGGAATTGGCTGCTTCACTAATGTGAAGGAGAAGCGTGGAGTGAACAAGAGGACTTTAGTGCTCAGGGAAGGGCTCCCTCCCCCTCTTTGCCCTTTAAACTCAAAGCAGTGATAGTGATCCCCAGACTGGCAAAAGGTGAACAAATACAATCACAGTTTTCCAACATTGCACAGGTTTTATAACACTGCATGCTAGTGGGTGAGGAGTCACTTAGCAGATGAGTTTATCCAAAACAAGTTAGAGCAGATATTACTGGCAGGCTCAGAAGGAATCATCTGAAGGGCATTTACTTTGCTGATTTTGGGTGGACATTTCAGAACATTGAATGCTAGTATTTAAGTAAGCCCTGTACTAGTCATTGTGATTTGGCCAAGTAACAACTTTTGCAAGTACTGAAGGAATATTTCTGTCAAAGAATCTAGACCTGACCGTGACGTAAAGTAATCCCAAAAACATGTATCTAGCATGTGCCTTGTTTTCTGTTCTTAAATGACAAATTCATAAACTGGAAAAGAACAGGAAAATGTGTATACAGCCTAAATATATAGGTCAGCCTGTCAAATTCTTAGGAAGTGGAGGAGGGATGGAAAAGCTTGTTGAATTTTCCACTCCCCTAACTTAATGTTTTTCCAGGAACGTGTCCTACTTGGCACAATCATGGTGTCCGTACATTATTACAGGGACAATTCCCCTGGAGAAACCTTGGGTTAAGTGCCTTACACAGTAATGTCGGTTCATGGCTCGTTCCTTACGATGCTCGAGCCGGCAACCTTCCAGTACTCACTACTTCACACCACCCCCTTTTACAGGTGGGAGAAAATACCAGATTTTTCATGTTCAGAGAGAACCAGTGTTTTTGAAAAAAACTGTTGGGTTGAGTTTTTTACTCTAGAACTCTGCAGAAATTAAAAACTACCCAAACACTGGGTTGTTACGTCTGACCCAGGATCTGGGTAACACAAAAAACTACCCAAACACTGGGTTGTTACGTCTGACCCAGGATCTGGGTAACACAGAAACTACCCAAACACTGGGTTGTTACGTCTGACCTAGGATCTGGATAACACAAAAACTACCCAAACACTGGGTTGTTACGTCTGACCCAGGATCTGGATAACACAAAAACTACCCAAACACTGGGTTGTTACGTCTGACCCAGGAGCTGGGTAACACAAAAACTACCCAAACACTGGGTTGTTACGTCTGACCTAGGATCTGGATAACACAAAAACTACCCAAACACTGGGTTGTTACGTCTGACCTAGGATCTGGATAACACAAAAACTACCCAAACACTGGGTTGTTACGTCTGACCTAGGATCTGGATAACACAAAAACTACCCAAACACTGGGTTGTTACGTCTGACCCAGGATCTGGATAACACAAAAACTACCCAAACACTGGGTTGTTACGTCTGACCCAGGAGCTGGGTAACACAAAAACTACCCAAACACTGGGTTGTTATGTCTGACCTAGGATCTGGATAACACAAAAACTACGCAAACACTGGGTTGTTACGTCTGACCCAGGATCTGGATAACATAAAAACTACCCAAACACTGGGTTGTTACGTCTGACCCAGGATCTGGGTAACACAGAAACTACCCAAACACTGGGTTGTTACGTCTGACCTAGGATCTGGATAACACAAAAACTACCCAAACACTGGGTTGTTACGTCTGACCCAGGATCTGGATAACACAAAAACTACCCAAACACTGGGTTGTTACGTCTGACCCAGGAGCTGGGTAACACAAAAACTACCCAAACACTGGGTTGTTATGTCTGACCTAGGATCTGGATAACACAAAAACTACGCAAACACTGGGTTGTTACGTCTGACCCAGGATCTGGATAACATAAAAACTACCCAAACACTGGGTTGTTACGTCTGACCCAGGATCTGGGTAACACAGAAACTACCCAAACACTGGGTTGTTACGTCTGACCTAGGATCTGGATAACACAAAAACTATGCAAACACTGGGTTGTTACGTCTGACCCAGGAGCTGAGTAACACAAAAACTACCCAAACACTGGGTTGTTACGTCTGACCCAGGATCTGGATAACATAAAAACTACCCAAACACTGGGTTGTTACGTCTGACCCAGGATCTGGATAACACAAAAACTACCCAAACACTGGGTTGTTACGTCTGACCCAGGATCTGAGTAACACAGAAACTACCCAAACACTGGGTTGTTACGTCTGACCCAGGACCTGGATAACACAAAAACTATTTTAGAGAAAATGTTACAGCATGAGTTTGGTCAGTTTTTCCGGAAGAGAAAGACTGTAAATTGTTATCATTTAATGGCATTTTTAAAACGGTACAACTCACTGAATGGGCTCCACTTCTATCCCTCGCAGCCTCGTTTTCATCCGTGTAACAGTAAATGTGGAGTTTACCCTGAAAAAGATCTGTTAATGTTTCTTAGTAACTGAAAACAAATTTAGTCTACTTTGAGAGGTGTCCTGAGGCCATGTGGAATAGAGTTTAAGAGTTTAATTGCTGGCTACTTTTCCAAGCTCCCACACAGAGTTTTTCAGTCGTATCGTGGTGTGTGATCAAAATATCAGCAAGCGGTTTTGATGCGCTTGTATATCTGTCTCCGTGATACAACCCTTCAGTGCTAAGAAGACTAGCTTTTAAACTGAGTGCACCACAAACACATAAAACATATGTGTACATGAGAAGAGAATGGGAGGGAGACTGTTCGACACTGCCAGAAAAAACCAAGCAAGCCTTTGAAGGTCCTGTGCACTCAAGCAACAATCCAAGAATGCGGTTGGTATTTGGCTATGAATCGAAATAGACATAATTCTCATTTCAAGCACAGGTCAGCCTAGCATGAAATGTAAATAAATAACGCAGTTCAACCTGGGTCCTGTTCTTTAAGGCTGTGACACACAAGTCGATGTTTGTACTATTTGTGTTACAAGTGTCAACATTCTTAAAATCTTATGAACAATAGATGGTAACACTTTAGTATGGGGAACACATATTCACTATTAACTATGACTTTTGCCTCAATAAACTCCTTCCAAATAACTCCTAATAACTAAAGGGTATATAATAATGTCATGCAGAATAAGGCATTAATATGTGGTTTATAAGTACTAATAAACAGCCAATATCCTAGTAATATGCATGCTAATAAGCAACTAGTTAATAGTGAGAATTGAACCCTAAAATAAAGCGTTACCCAATAGATTTGTGATAGTTATTACTACATAAAAATGCGCACACTATAAACAGAGTTTCCTTGGACTGTATGGCACAGATTTATTTAAACAGACAATTGAAACAAAAATGATGAACAAATATATAGGCTAAACATCAATTATCTTTGATTGCAAAAAACAGTATGAAAGGCTCCAATGCAGAAAAAGCCTGGCACATGATGATGTGCTTTAAAGCAACATCACTTTTTTGAGTCACGGGCGAACCTTGCTCCATAATTAAAAGATCAGAGCACAAAGAGAAGAGATACTATGGTCACACTTTAGTTTAGGGTCCAATTCTCACTATTAACTAAAACTTTTGACTTAGTAAACTCCTAATTACTGCTTATTAATAGTTAGTAAGGTAGTTGTTAAGTTTAGGATTAAGGGATGTAGAATAAGGCATTAATATGTGCTTTATAAGTACTAATAAACAGCCAATATCCTAGTAATATGCATGTTAATAAGCAACTAGTTAATAGTGAGAATTGGACCCTAAACTAAAGTGTTACCAATACTATGTGTATGAAACACCTAGTATATTGCATCCATTCAACAATTTACTGAGCCTTTTTCATCAGGGTTTTAAATTCTAGTTACTGTGCGTGTGAATGACGAGTTTCATTCAGTTGTCTCATCTAACAGACACCTGATAGCAAGTACAACACCATTCACAATCACCAATAAACTAGCAAAATACAGTCCTTTTAAAACAAATAATAATAATGAATTAGAATTAGCGTTCGGTTGACTGTCACAACCGAACGCTAATTCTAAATGGAGAATTAGGGATGCGCCGATCCAATACTCGGTATAAGTCCGATATTGACTCATACCAAAGTCCCTTCAAGACAAGTCATTTCACTCGGCGGCCATCTTTGAAACGCCTCTCAGGCATGCAACTGCAGCTCCTATCTCTTTGAATGGGGAAACATCAAATTCTCCAAAACTATTCGCCAAGCTTACGGTTAAATTTCATATTTGAAATCACCAATGAAATCTGACAACAACTGTCTCATAAATTTTGTTTCTAAACGCTCGAATCATGACAAAAAAACTGCATTTTTCAGCCTGGACAAAGCTAATGCGCAATCTTAAACGCGCGTCTCAGAGCACTGCCTGTTTCTATAGCAACTAGAGCTTCTACTGGCAGCTGCAGTGATGCGATGACTTTACTAATCAACGATTGGCTCTTTTATTTAGAAAGCAGGGCTTATTCGCCATATTGGGCGTTGCACTTTCTTCCATTCATAAGTAATCGGAGTGCACCGTCTTCCTATATATAAAGTCTTTGCTTATACTGAGTATTGGATCGGCGCATCCCTAATGAAGAGTAAATGGTGGCACCAAGGGGTATTGCACAAAAAATGTTTTTCAGTTACACTCCTATCGCCCCTTCAGCCCCTCCCCCATCTTCCACTGTTAATGGAAACTGGTTGTCCTGACTCAGACTCTCGCTTTGACATGTCAGACTCCTCAAAAACAACCAGGAAAGCACCACAGTCTACAAATGGCCTACTTATAGTGGCTTCCCTTCATTGTGCTGGGAAAGTGTTTCAACATTGGAAAAAATTACACACTTCAACTTTAATGTGTCCCTCCACAGAATGGCAGTAGTTCTGCGGTCCTGAGAGGCAGATCTGTGGTGATCTGGCATGATGTTGCCCTCCATTTGTTATCAGTAATGACCGCTCTGCTTAGAGAGCCCAGGTCCTCAGAGAAGAGCGATGGAGATCGCGTCTATGTGTGGGCTGCCAGCTGCTCCCATGTTTCTCATGCTGTCTGAGGTTTAATTTTCCCACTGCAGCACGTATGAATAATGATATGAGGCAAAGAGCCCTCTTCTTTATCTTAATTTAATCCTAATTTACACAACAGCCAACTGCAATAGAGCACTAGCAACAGTGTGGGAGTACTGGAGTCCCACACCATATGATGACAAAGATTACAAGGTCTCGGTTTGGTGTTGTCAAGCGTGTTTTTACAGGCTCATCTGTCGACAAATACATCTACTACTTTGTTGCTGGAGGTAGGAGCCCTTGACTCTGTGCCCTCAGCCTCTGCCAAGATGGCCATTTAAACTCTTGAAAAATTAATGCAAGAGAGAGGAAGATGGTGGGAGTAAATGGAAAGACTGTGTGCATGGATGAAAGTCGAGTTGCTGGTCTCTGGTTACAGTTGTTGCTCATTTGCACCTTGCATCTTCAAGTGTTGTATGAGCACTTGACAAAAGCTTTTCTTTAAAAAAAAAAAATCAAATACTTTAAACATGCATTATATTTTAGATGTGTATCTATGTGACAAGGGACTTTATCCCACAAAATTTACAATATAACTATTGCTTATTTCTCACAATAACCTTTTTATTTTTTCTTTGGTGCAGAAACACTCTTCCCTAGTTCTTCCTTCAGTTGCCATATAAAAAATGTAAAAAATGTTTGTTGACTTGGATTCTACTGTACGGTACTGTTCGAGTCGTTTTTTACGAAAAATATAACTTTTATTTATTTATTTCTATTTTTATTTATTTTTTTACTTCATTGGAATGGTACAGAACTTTGTAAAGGTTTTGGCACTTGCTGTGTGAACACACACACACACACACACACACACACACACACACACACACACACACACACAAACAAAATCATGGACATGATTAAAAAATGAGCGCATTGGAAATGAATGAGAGACGCATTTCATCTATTGGAAACAATTGGTACTGCGCCCAAACAAAATCTGACTGAAAGCTCATTTTTTGAGATATCATCCTCAAATTTGGTACACAGCTAGTTTAGATTTATGGCTTTGATTTTCTCACACTTTTAGAGTAAAACGTGTTTTGGAAAATATATATTTCATATAAAAATTAAATGGTATTTTTGTGCGTTTTTCTTAACAATAAATGTAAAATTTTATACATTTTTTCAAGTTCAAACTTTTTTCACTTCAGCAATAATCTGCCAAGTCTCGTCTTTAAACAGAGACAAAAATTAAGTCTGTGCTCCAAAGCATTCAAGATTTATGACCGTTTAAGTCGGAAATTTCATTTTCAGGTCCATGCTCAAAAAGTGAATAAATGGATTGTAATTACAGCATAAATATAATTTAGTACCATAAAATCCCCTAAAAATACAAAATATTAATTAAAAAAAACATTATCAAATTAAAATATAGTACATTCATTTCATTGAAAAAAAAAAAAAAGGTAATTTTTGACTGACACGCAAACAGTACCAGAGGGTTAAATAGTTTTGTTCTTAAAATGTGTTTTTAATACTAATAATACAGTTAACTGCATCGGTTGAATTGGAAAATGGACAATTTTGGTTTCTAAATGTCTCTTGAGTTTCAAATCAGTGGATTGTAATTAGATTTTCCTTGTTGCAGGTAAAGTGTAGGTTATATTTTCCTTTTAAATGAAGTAATTTTGTTCATGGCTTTTAAGGTTGAGGGCATGTTGTGCAATTTGTCCTTTCTGGCATTGTCCTAATTTCTACCAAATGACATGAATTTGCTCCAAAATAGTTTGATTGGATGCACAGCACTTGGCATCGATATGGGAAGCATTTTCTCTTTTTCTCGTTTTAAATAAGCCTATTTCTTTTGCAACTCTGCTATGTATGGTTATATGGTTGGTATATATATTACATACAACTGTTTTTCATTGTTTTTCCTTGCTCTCCGCAGCCCTATCACAACATCAGATTCTCACATTTTAGGTTGCCAAGCACAACACCTTAAATCAAAGCTTTGTTGTAACCACTTCAAATCAGTGGGTGTTCCCTCTTCATGCTGCATTACTCCTTAAGTGGCTTAAAAACAAAGGCAGGGTTATCCCTTGACTATTTACGCATTGTGCAAATCTAACTGGAGAGGTACAATGCTACTATACATCAACACAGCTTGACGTACACGGTTGTAGATGGTGAAAAAAACCCCACATTTGACTTGTCTAGGTAGATTTGTGTAAAACTGACAGGATCGCTTTGAATCTTTAATGTTATGTGTATGTTTATGCTTCCTGTTGGTATAACTTAGCTGTCAATTGACTGCGGTATCTTAATACCAAGAGTCTACACAAAATTCAGTGTCAAATAGTTGCATATTCGCTTAGCGGTCTGAGGTCACAACTGTAATAAAGTTTGCTGGTTTTTGTGTGAAAGGCCAGAGCATTGGTGTATCACACATGGCTTTCCTTCACGCTACGTTTCTGTTCTGTTGAGTGTGAAAGGGACTTCAGAGAGTCCTCAAAGCTGTGTTCCGCTCCGCTCTCATGCACACCATGAATATTGCATTAACACATTCCCCACCATATGTAGCCTAGGCGCCCTGGCTACTGCTGCAAGTGCACTTAGTATGCAGTGAGAGTCACTGCCTTGCATTGACCTGCCAACAGCAGCAGCTCTTTATTATATACAGTAAACATACTCTTAGTTTTGTCGACAAGCTCCAACATAGAAATGAGTAGAATATGTAGATTTGTCTTTGGGTGGGTAACAGGCACCTATTGTACAGTTAAACACTTTTTGAAACCTGATATAAATAAACATGCTTGTCTGCTTCCTTCTGAATAATATGATTAAGTTTGACTTTTTGTACCAGTAAGGAATCATATTACCTTTTCTGAATGGCATTTCCAAAGTGTTGATATTCAAACAGTCCAGTTGGCCTGATTGATGATCTCAATGATGTTACCATGTTTGGATCGATTTTTGTTACTCTCAAAGCAGGTCTAGCCCGAGCTTTGACCCCAGGGATGTTGCTGAGGTGCCCCTCGAGGGTAGGGTACTGTAAATGAATGGAGTAGAGGGGAGTGGATTTCACTGAATTGTGTTGACATTCATTTTACACGTAAATCTATGGTGCGTCTGCAGAGTCTACTCTGCACTAGTCTCAGCCTCAGACGTCACGCCCACGGACCGCTGGCTGAACGTCTGATGCTTATGGCACACTTGACTGGAAACACTGTTGAATTGTGTGTTGTGTTCTTTAACAGTCCGCCTGGAAACAAAGATGCAGTGAAGCCAAACCCCCTCATGGAAAAAGAACGCCGTCTTGTTTACAACTGTGACAATGAGCGCTTATAAAGATCAGCTAAACGCTGGATTTTCAAAAGTATGTGAAGTATATAAAGTTCGCAGCATAGACTCTTTAAATACGTCCTAGAGTTTTGCACACTGGTCTGTTGTAGGGACATCAACGTTACATTTTCACACCCCTAAACATGACGCGGACGAAAACGAACTGTGATTGGTTGCTTTACATGTCAGTCAGACGGTCTCTGGGCGGTCTTTGGCCAATGAAAGCTGCGATGGAGTTCAGACCTTGTGCCGTCAGTCTGAACGTCTGGCTACGCGAGACTAACTCTGTGATGGAGTTTGCTTTTGTTGGCAGTGTTTTGCTCCTTTTCTGCTGATTATGGAAATCGTTGCCTGTAGAGCTGTGAAAATATAATCATTTGTACGATGCATCATGATGCTGATGTGAACGATTCTGCATCGATGCATAAAGACAAAATGTAATTAAACAGGCCTATCATACATATTACGTTTTGTTGTAAAATTAAGTACTCTTATTATATATGTCCTTCGGAAGCAAAGCACTCACGTCCAATGTTTCAATTTCGTTTTTACGAAAATAACATGCAGAAGCGTTCAAGTAAGAAATAATACATAAATTGAATAATCAAATATAAAAATAATCGCTATGGTCTTTAGTGTATTAATTAAAAATGAATTGATTATTATTAAAGCAACAAAAGTTGATTACACAACGGATTTGTGCACTGTTCTACAGATTGTTAGTGAATAACTACTCACATAAATACTGCATGAGTAGTATAAATCACTTTTTGGGTGCTTTGTGTCCTTTTTGAGGTTTGAAACCTTTAGTTTCCATTCGTTATAATTGCATGAAATGTCAAGTACAGTATTTACAGGGGTCATGACATTTTCCTTCCTCTTTTGACATATAAGAGGTTTTTGCACCATTAAAACATCCTGCATGTTTCATAGCTTAAAACGTCGTCCTCATTATAAAAAAGCATTTATTTAACCAAGCTCCAAAAATGGCTCGTTTGGATATTGTGGGATCTGTGACGTCACACAAGCAAATACATTTGCATATGACCACCCCTAGATCAAGACATTGACCAATAGTTATACATCATCACACCATAGGCCCCGCCCACTGGCGTTTAGTTGCTTAACGGCTGACGAAAGCAAATAAAAGCCATTATAATCATTGGCGCTGTCTACACTGGTTACAGTAAACAGATGCCCATTCAATTGCTAACATACGTCATGTGCTTGAATAAAAGAATGTTTGATTTGAGGCGTCCCATTTAAAGAGCTCATTTGAGTCTCTGTAAAGCTTTGTTTATTCGGATATGTTTGTTCGGAGCATTTGACTGCAGATTGTTTTGTACATGAGGCAGTGTAATAGAGAGTATAATAATTTCTCTGCAAGTTTTTTGCGCAACAAAAAGTTTATTAACGTTATAAGTAAACATCCAGAAACATTAAAATAATAAAAACTATTTTAAATTTCTTTTTTGTGTACATTTGTGTAAAAAAATATGACTATATATGCGCTTTTCAGGTTCAGGTTTGGATCTTACATTTTTGTTTTCTTACAATTTTCCCATATTGTACAAATCATGGCGAGAACTGATTGGACGAGCAATTAAATCTAGTTATAGCCTACCTCTGCAATCCACGGCATTGGTCATTGGTCTCACATAGCTGTATATTAAACCTCAAACATTTTCTCCTTGGCAGTGTATTTGATGCTTCATACAGTTTTTCTATTTAAGTGTAGATGGAAAAATGAGTTTTTCACTAAAAACTGTCACATCATGCCTGATTAGAACATACTTGTCCCCTTTTTGGCTGCATAGCCGATTTCTAAACCTTGCTGAAAAGTCACTAAATGTCACGGCTGTCACTGTGAAACCATTTCGGCATCATTTGGGGAGCTTGAAAAAGAGCCAGCACTGGTGTTAGTCATCTTTAATGTTTACTATCTCTCCTTTACCTGAACAGCAGCCACTGCCTGAGCTGAAAGAGGAATGTGTTGCTTTGAGAGCCTTGAGATATGGCTGGAATTTCCCCAAAAGGCTGCCGCAAACAAGACCGACATGGCAGGCATTCCCTTCCTCTAATTGGGCTTTCACAATCAAAGAGAAATCCTTTTTCAAACTGTCTGCTAGAATCTCTCCAGTACTTGAAAGCGACTGGCCATGGTTTTCCATTTGAATCAGACTCATAATTGAAGCGTGGCAAAGAAGACAGAAAAGATGTCCTTGTTAAGCAATCAAACAGTGTTTTGAAGGGAAGATTCAGCCCTAGATCGTGACTGCAGTAATTAGAGAGCTTTTTGGTTATATTTGGAAGCGCACTCATGCTTGTCTCTGGAGGGAAACGCTGCTGCTTCTGTGCTGCAGTGCATCAGCTGTTCACCTTCATGCTGGATTTCCTGTTTTAAACCCATTAAAACCTATAACATCAGAGCAAAGCAACAAAAGGAAGCAGGTCATTGCCCAAAATCATCCAACGACTGTCACCCCTAAACTATTTATCCATTCAGGCAGTGACACAAATTTTTCCTGGCCTCAAACACATTCTCATTTCGCTTTGGTTGTTTGTTACCACTGTGGGTTTCAAAGTCGCTTGTACCCTGATATCACCAGACATTTATGCTAGGTCTGGACCCAAAATGTTCAATGTTTTATGTTATGGGTTTTTTGTTTGTGTTTTTGCCCAAAAACTGACCAACAAGAAATTATGGGTGAAATTTTGCACCCAGTGTGAACAAACCCATAGGAAAGCATTGTTTCGATTTAAATGAATGGTTCCAGGTCCAAAATAACTTGCCACAGAAAACAATTGTGTGTGTGCTTAATTTTTCAAACTTTTTAAAAGCAAACAAAAAAGGCAGAGGCTATTTACACTAAGGGGGTGTTCACACAGAATACGTTTTTCCATTCCACTGCGCTACTTTTCCATTATTTTTCAATGTAAACATGCGCTAGATAGACGTGTATAACCGTTGCTCTTGCGTCTTTTGCAGCGTCTCACGCATGACATCACGTTCTAAAAATGTGGCGCTCAAGTTAAAATCAGTTCAACTTTTAAAAAAACGTGTCTCGAGACCTTGCGTTTTTTCCGCATTCTACTGCCCGCGTCGTGCGTTTTTAGAAGCAAAACCGTGTTCTGTGTGAACGAGCCCTAACTCCGCCCACTGACGTCTGGTTGGGCCAGACATAAGTACAGAAGATGCTAGATTGTCAACAGTAGCAATAGTTTAGGGGTAAGACGATTGGCAGAAAATGTTGACGCAAATCGACCCGAGTTCGAATCCGCTTTTTGCTGAACTCGCTCTACTCCCTTTTCCCATCACATATCAGATCGGAAAGGCATTTATTTTCAAAAAAAAAAAGAAATAGTGTCTAATGTGTGTTTAATGAAGTGTTTATCGGTTAGGGTTAGGGGTCGGTGTAGGGAGGGCTTTATTGTCCCAATAAGGCGGCATCCATTTAATAATTTTAATAAATATGATAATTTACCCTCTGTTATTATTGCATATAGTTTAATGTACAACAACACTGAGGTGCAAATAGTATCTGCCACTATTTATAAGTATAAATAGCATCTAACTACTATTTACACTTATTGCAAAGAAAATACTGCTATTTTTATTGTATAAATAGAATCTAGTTGCTATTTACATTTAGTGTAAATAGCCGCTGGCAACAAAGAAATCTTTACAGTAATGCATTTACAATGGTTTTTGGAACATTGCACTGGATTAAATGTTAAAATATCATTATATTTTTAACATTTATACGATGAGAATGATGTTATAGAAACACTTACAACTCATCAACTCAAGCAATTACGTCAGCAGCGCATAACGAGAAGTTAATCCTGCTAGAATCGTAGTTTTAAAAAAAAAGTTACACCTTAACACACACTGATAAAAATGATTCTGTGGTGAAGTAAATACTACAGAAAAAACAAATGTCATTTCTACATGAAAACGTTAGCTCAGGCAAGAATTAAAAAAACAAAACAAAGTAAATTCTATATTAGTACTCAATTCAAGCTTGTAGAAATGAAAGCGTAAATATCAACATACTCAACTTTTCAAATTCTGGTGTTCCCATCATGCACTGGGGCATGAATAATTAATAAGGTTGATTTTTTTTTTTTGCTGTTTTCCAGCTGTATTTACACTGTTTTATCATTGCTTTTGTTGTTAGGTTTAGTATCTTGCCATTTTGTGACATTTTCTACTCAAAATGACATATTCATACTCAAAAACGATCCATTGAACTGTGTATTGTGTACCAAGTATTGAGATCTCTGTGTTCAGTATGCCGCATTACTTTTATTATGTAGATATGTTGTCTACACAATATCTATTGTATTATGTATTTAGATGTTCTAAGTAAAGCATACACTTTAAAAGCGTGGTTTAATTCAGTTATGTTGTTTGAGTAAAAAGTATTGCAAATGAAACTTTAACTACACACAAAAAATGACTAGAGAAATGCTTAAATTAAGTTTGTGTAAATTTGTTATGTGTGTCATTGTTACATGTACTTACCATAGTAATAACAGTAAATTACGCATAATTACATGCAACTAACCCTCAACCAAACCAAACACTAGAGTAAGTACATGTAGTTAATTAATATTACTCAGTACTTAAATGTATAATTACAGTGTAACAAAAACACCTTAAAATAAAGTGTAACCAAATTTTCTTTCAAAAGACAGAAAAATTAAGTAGTTTGTACAAAGACTAGTCTTGTTTGATCTACGTAATAAAAAATCATATTTTTTAAGTAAATCAAGCAGAACATTTTTATCAGTGCATTTTTATGGACAAAATAGCTTCAAAAAAGTCTTTTTTTTTGTTTGTTTTGCAGTGAAAATTTGGCTCCAACGATTTGTAATTTACAATTTACTGCCTACATTTTCCTCACAACGGTTTCACAATTAGATAAATTTTATTTGATAATTAGTCATTTCCTATTGATGTTCCCCAGTACGCTCTACAGGGTCAAGGCTGTCTTGAAGACTGTTACACACAAACACACGCTTCCCCATGGTAATTATCAGATCTTTATCTTATCTACGATATTTAGTACCAGTGCCCTTGAAAGTGTGCTGATAAAAACCATGGCAAAATCACACAGTGCTTAGAATGACTCTTTGTTTTACATTTCAGTGCTTCCCACAGCTAGCCCCGGCTTTGTGTTGAGCTTGTTTTAATCTCCATAGCTCTTGTTGAGCTTATTGTTGTGCTTTTGAAAGAAGTGTATTTACACTCGGAGAGCTGTCTGTAGCCACCTCGGCTGAGCCAGACCTCTCTCAGCAGGATAATCTGCAGTCTGATCTGCTCACCCCCTACATAGCAGCCAGATCTGCCGTCTTTGTGGGGGAGGGGCCCTCGCTCCTGTCTCCCCATGTATGGACTAGTTCTCTGTGAGCTGAAGAGGCCCCGAGTGCTGGTGTTTATACTGAGTCCCCACAGGCTTTGTGTTCGCTGGCTGTAAGATTCACACTTTTTTTGAAGAGTCTGAGGTTGCACCAGAGAAGATTGCTGACATCTCTTATGTCTCTGCCATTGTGTTGCTTCCCATAATGTGTCAGAAAGAGAAAATGTGGTATTTTTACATTTCTAAGTCCATTTTACCTTTATGAATGTTCTAAGTCAATGTGAAATGGCTTTCACGACCCATTTTATTTCTCTATTTCCCATTTTATTACCCTAATGTCCCTAATATGTCTTTGTGAAATGGAAAGAATGGCAAGGAAGTGGTGGAAGAAGTGTTTAGGAAAACCTGCTTTGAATCTTAATTTTTCTAGTTCGGCTTGGTTTGTAAAATTACTAGGGTTGTAACAATATACACCGATCAGGCATAACATTATGACCTGTTAGTGGGTGGGATATATTAGGCAGCAAGTAAACATTTTGTCCTCAAAGTTAATGTGTTAGAAGTAGGAAAAATGGGCAAGCGTAAGGATTTGAGCGAGTTTGACAAGGGCCAAATTGTGATGGCTAGACGACTGGGTCAGAGCATCTCCAAAACTGCAGCTCTTGTGGGGTGTTCCCGGTCTGCAGTGGTCAGTATCTATCAAAAGTGCTCCAAGGAAGAAACAGTGGTGAACCGGAGACAGGGTCATGGGCGGCCAAGGCTCATTGATGCACGTTACCAGCACCAAGTCCAAGCCTATTCATTTCCACCCCCAATGTAATACCAAATTTAGCATTTTAATCAACAGTACATTTTTTGTTAACCTTTTTCCATATGTCTTGGAGTATCGCAATATAATGATAATATCGTACCATGAGTTCAGTATCATGATATGTATTGAATCAAGGCATGAGGGTATCATTACACCTCTAAAAAATTACACATTTAAACCTCAACTGTGTATACCCTGAATAAGCCATTCCACAAAACAGATGTTTACATGTAGTCAAAGACTTAGTAATAGCTGAATATATAAAAATGACCCCTTTTCATGCTTGATTCTTAATACTATGTATCGTTACCTGGATGTTACCAGATTCTGTATTGTTATAGTTGTTCAGGTAGCATTTTACAGTCCTGTTCCCGATGTACATACTATGTACTTATTATAGTAATTACAATAACTGGGTAATAACTAGGTACTAACCCTGAACCTACCCTTAAACCTAACCGTAACCCATGTAGTTACCTTTATATTAACCAGTACTTTCTTAGGTAAGTGCACGTACTGTAAAATAAAGTGCAACCGTTGTTCACGAGTTGCTTCTTTGTCCTGAGCAATTAAACTGCCCACTATTCTTCAAAAAAGAAAAATCCTCCAGGTCCTGCACATTCTTTGGTTTTCCAGCATCTTTTGCATATTTGAACCCTTTCCAGAAGTGACTGAATGATTTTGATCCATCTTTTCACACTGAGGACGACTGAGGTGAAAAGTCAGTCAAGGTGAAAAGCTGTCTTGCGATATTAGCATGACGGAATTAAAGTTTGTGGCGAAACCTTTTACAGTGCTTGCATTATATTGTTCTGCCTTTTACTGCATATGATAATTCATATTCATAAAAGTAGAACTGAAGTGACATTCATTACAAGATGATTAGTTTAGGGTTGTCATATTCCTCTGTTAAATCTACCCGTGTTCATTAACTGGCAAAATACCGGAAACGGTGCACTCCAGGGGGAATCCGTGAACCACACTGACCGTTTTCCAAGGCTGCGTATATTAAAACAATTTAAAAATCATAATATAGCATAGTATAGTGCTATTATTTATAAACCTATAAGAACACAGGAGAAGATATCAATATGTTTCTAAATATGTGAATTGTTGTTCAATCGCAATTTCAAAATAAAAGTTTAAACCCTCACTTTTTTGCATGCTTTGCATGTCCACATGTTCTTGTTCAAGTAGCTGTAGCATTTCTATAGTAAAGAAGGGGCCAAATATTAAGGATTTAGTGAACATTTGAATTAAATGTAATTTGGCCAATATTAAACAAGGATTTGATCCTCTGTGATGTGTAACAACAATAGGCGCGTTTCCATTACAGATTTGCGCAAAACTTTTGCGATATTTTCTAAGTGTCGATAAAAAACTATTGCGAAATTATGCCGTTTCCATTAACCGATGTTATGCAACTAAAACATATTTTTTTCTTTTATGAGTTTAATAAAGAACTCCGTCTCGTTTTCTGTCCAAACATACCACGCCATCTTTTAAGAACGATGATGTGACTTTTACGTATGCCAGGTGACCTGTAAATGCGAAAAAGTTTCCATCGCAGTTTTGCGAAATAATCTTTTTTTTTAATTGCGTGAAAAACCACCTCATGCGAGCGTGAAAACTTTTTTGCGATATATGGGAGTTTTTGCGAAATTGCCATGTTTCCATTGGGCGTATTTTCAATTTGCGCAATTTGAAGGGTAATGGGAGCGCGGCTAGTTTTGCACTGTGATCTGTCTTATTAAAAGTGCCGAATTACTGCCTTCTCAAATACACTCCTGAAAGACAGGGATCCGATTAAATGGGAGTTTTTGCAAAATTGGTGTTTACATCAAGTGTTATGACACTTATTTATATTATGTATATTACATTATAACAGTATTTTAACAGTGTTGTTCAATAAAACCATAAAATTACTTGCTTTTGATACTTTGCAACGCAATAATAGTTGGTTTAAACATTGTTGCATTGTAACTATATATGTATTTTACGTCAATTCAACTTAGGTCTATTTTTATTACCACAAAAAAATATTATCAGATTACTCGATTAATCGTCAAAATAATCGACCGATTACATGATTACCAAAATAATCATGTGACGGCATGTTTCCTAAATATCTACAAACATATTATGCTGTTTTTATGCTTTAGTACAGTCACAAAAATTACATACAGCACTTTTTCGGCTATTTAGATATTTTTACTGGAAAACAAGACAAAATACTGCTTAAGGAAATGATTTTTTGCAGTGCTTCCATGGCTCTGCGTGTCTAACAAGAAAGTATATGTCACAGAGTGCACTCATAAGTGCTCCTGACACGTTTACTTGTAAAAGCAGTGGCTGTGTAGAGGTGTGCGATACACTCCTCTGATGGACTCTCCGTGTATTAATGCTTTGTGGCGTTAGACTGGCAGGTTTCCAGGGCTGCTCAATGAGGCAGCACTCAGTCTGCTGAGCTCTTTCTGCCTCGCGTCACTCTGTTTATTCTTCCCTGCACTCCAGCAAACCAGCTGAGCTTCTGGAATACACTCCATCAGCTTCTTACTCCGCACTGTGTCCACAGTCAATTCCTTAACACCCAACACATAACCTTCCAACCCGAGAACCCATTTTGATGATTACCAAGAGCGTTTAATTCCACTGTCTGTGCGCACAGCCTTTGGGGAGCCAAATTGACCCAGTTTCTGAGTGAATCTACATTTAGACTGGCTCCGTGGGCTAAAATCATCTATCCTTGATCTCACACTCATAAACAAACCGCTGATATTTATCATCCTTTGCTGCTTTCCTGTCCCTTGAATGAATAGTGCTTTTTAAAGCACAAACATGACTACTGTGTGTGTGTGTGTGTGTGTGTGTTCTATACTGATTACTCATTATCTTTAAGTTATGGCCATTAATTGATATGCTAACATTGTGGTTCTCACCTGGTGGAGCGAGACCCAACAGTAGACTGCTGGTCTGTTGAGCTAAATGCAAATAATCGTATAGTCATGCATAGTTAGGGTAGCAAAAAATGCTTATCTTTTAAAAGGTGCTTCCAATATCTTTTGTTGTTGACTTTAAAGACCATTTCAGCACTAATCCATCCGTCACTTGACAGATCCCAAAATGAACAGTTTTGCATCTTCTAATCCTTGAAAACCATTTACAAAACTATGCAAAGTTTAAAAAAACACTTACTAGATCTGCCCATTGTTTTTTAATTGATTTATTCATTGGCATATAACATAATTAATTTAAAATAATTGCATGTTTTTGCTGAGAAACGCCACCAAATGAAGAGAGTTCAAAGACATTATTGTGGCAGACGAATAAAGCACTTGCTAGACATTACATAAAGTGGCTTCAGAGGCATTGTGTACACTTTCAAACAGACATCTTGAGGAGTTTGTGTTGGATGAGTCTGTTTTTCACGCCATCTGCTCAAAGTGCATTAAACTGAAATTTAGAAGACCGAGAGTTTAGAAAACTGAGACATTAGAAACCAAAAGCTCAGTGTTGCTTTTTGGGATGTGCAATAATACATTTCAATGTTAGATGTAGAAAAGATACATTTTTTAATATGGTTGATATCTGTCTTCAAATAGGTAAAATATTTTACTGATTATTTAAAAATACATAAGGCTATACCAATAATGTCATAGGAATAGTGTGCATCCCTAATCATTATATTCTTATTTTTTGCAAAAATCACTATTTACTTCAAAATTATCATCCTTTATACCGGTGTATAAGGCCTTACTAATACGTTTTTGTTTGAAAACGCATCTTTTTCTCTCCGTTTTGGCCTTCCGTCCACATTGAGACAGCGTTTTTGTCAACGAAGATGTTTTTAAAACACTCTCCCAAGTGAATAAATTTGAAAGGTGCAGTTTTCGCGTTGTAGTGCGGACTGAAAACTGACGAATTTGAAAACGATGATGCATGTTTAGTCATGTGACGCATATTGTACCATAGATGTCTATGGTTATACTGGCATTGTTGTGCCTGCTATACTTTCATAGTGTTGCTAAAGATAAATGTTCCTTTGTACGGTCTCCATATTGCATTCCTGCAAAGATGACTAAAAATGTAGTCGTAATTGCTGTCCTGCGGCAAAACATGATGACATTTGTGGTTTAGACCATGCGATTTTGAGTGCGACCTGGACGCAACACTGAGTGGTGGGATATTTTGCTAATAAAATGATGCGTGAGAACTTTATAATGTCTGCTCTCTCTGTATAATCGTCAACTTTTAGTATGTTTTACGCATGCGCAGTAAGGTGATTTAAGCATTTTCAGATGTTTCAATGTGGATGAGGAACTGTTTTGAAATGAAAACGCCATTTTCAAATGTATCAGGATTAATGTAGACGTAGCCTAAAATCATTCATGACTGTCCGTAGCCGTGTTTCCATTACAGATTTGTGTAAAACTTTTACAATATTTTCTAAAAATCAATAAAAAACGTTTGACAGCGTTTCCATTAACCAATGTTTTGTGACTAAAACGTAATTTTTTTCCTCTCACGATAAGTCATTCCAAACATCATGGCGACGGATGTTGGTAGGTTTACGTATATCGCAGTCACCGCCCTAGCCATTATTTTAATCGAAGGAGACGTTGGCGTGTTATCCAAGCATTAATGGCAGGAAAGCCTCTTTTACTTGTGATCGGCCACGTATGAGGTGTTTCTGGGTGTTTCTCCCTCATATCTGCCCCTAAGTCTTGATAAATTGTGACATTTCTTTGTTGTTTAGAATCCATTATTCGTGAATTCTTTTGTCTTTTATGAGTTTAATAAATAACTCTGTCTCGTCTTCTGTCCAAACACACAGCGCCATCTTTAAAGAATGATCGACATTAACATATGCCATGTGACCTGTAAATGCGAAAAAAAAAAGTTTCCATTGCAGTTTTGCGAAATATTCCTTTTTCGAATTGCGTGAAAAACCACCTCATGCGAGCGTGAAAACTTTTTTGCGATATATGGGAGTTTTTGCGAAATTGCCATGTTTCCATTGGGCGTATTTTCAATTTGCGCAATTTGAAGGGTAACGGGAGCGCGGCTAGTTTTGCACTGTGATCTGTCTTATTAAAAGTGCCGAATTACTGCCTTCTCAAATACACTCCTGAAAGACAGGGATCCACATGCAAAATTGCTGCTTAACACAGCTAATGCTTTTTGTGAAGCTTTTAAGCCCATTACTTTCCACCAAACCATATATAGATAGACAGATAGAAAATTGCAGAACAGAAGCAGTGTCACTAGTGGTTTTGGATTTTGGACCCAGCGTTTATCAGCACTACACGATTCATTTTTAGCATTGGTCATAAAAAAGAACCTTATCTGTCAACTAATTATACCCTATGTGTCTCGGTGTTAGTAAAACCTAACCACACCATGTGAGTCATTTCCTGCTGGATTGAATTGTTAACCTTAAATGTTTTAATGTATGACGTGACAACCAACCATTTATCAGTGTTCCTCCCCCACTGCCAGGTAATATAGCTGAGTGTGTGTGTGTGTGTGTGTGTGTGTGTTCACTCTTTGGCTCATGCTTAAATAGAAGCACAACCATGGTGGTGAGTGCAACCAGTTCTTAGCCTCTGCAGGGAGATGTCAGGCAGAGCAAGCCAGCTGAGCGCAAGCCCTGGATACGGTCAGAGTGTGTGTGTGAGGGGGTAGTGCAGCTCAATTTCCATTTTTATTAACAATCCTGTTACCTCTGTCAGGGAGACGGATGGACGGGAGCTGGTGGATCAATGTCACTCTCCCTCCAGCATGCCAAAGAGCCAGCACAAGCACACCATTAACTGCTTCCTGTCCTACCCCTGCTCTGCGCTCAGCCCACATGGAAGAGCTATAAATACTGATTATGTTACCTTTCTCAAGGTCTTATCAAAGGAGCAACAGTCTTTAACAGGCACTACAATGCAATTTCTTGCCATTACACTGCAGGTAATTGATTGTTTTTGGAGTGCTTGCTGTTAACCTAACTAATGGCGGTTTTTAAGACATTGCTATTGCTCATACAGGGGATTAGGGGTTTGTTAAAATCCCTAAATCAAAGTATTAAACTTCATTGCATAAACTAATTCCGTTTATGGTATGTACATTAATGATTTTTTGCGGGGAAAAGCCCCCAAATGAAGATTTTACTGTGGTAGACAAGTAAAGCATTGACTAGATAAGTAAAAATGCAGTATAAAATACCCAGAACAGCAAGAAACCAAGGAATGTGCTAAAAACCACCCTAGCAAATGCATGGGAACACATTCAAGTCGTAAAGAAATAGAAGAAGCTACAGATATTTTCCTCCCTGTTGTGACGTACATCCAAGTGAAAAAAGAAGGGACTTGGTTCAGCCCATCGGTGGTTGTTTGAATGCGAGATTGCAGTCAGTTGTAAAGTTCTTTTTTTTTATACTTTATTATGTCTTTTAGTTCAAACACATTCAACACAGTTATACAAATGGACATTTCCTTTAGAGGCATAATATTTTTTTCCCAATAATTATTCCTTATCTCCTTTTGTGAAGTATCTAAGTCTAAACAGCTTATCGAAAAAGAGGGGACTTGGTTCAGTCCATCGGTTGTTGAAGTCCAGTATACGTCACCGGAAGATCGAGTTATGGCAATTTGATTAAAAATTACGAGGTCAAAACTAATTTTACACTGCTATGCAACTGCTAAAAACCACCCACAACACCATAATGCCATGCGTTTCATGATCAAACACTACTCGAGTAAATATAAGAGTTTATTAACTTCATGTGCAAAATCTGTGCAGTTATTCTGCTTGTCGTTTTTCATTCTTAACAGAAATTACTGCAGGAAGATGAACAGTTGGAGAAGTGTTCGGAAAACCTCTCCTGCTGGTTTTTGATTTGTGACTCACTTACGCCAACAAGAAGAGGACCCCTGGTAGTTAGTGGGAATGATTTCTCCCGGAGAGCCATGTCTCAAACTGTAACAGAGAACAAATCGTGATGGATTTTGCATGCACAATGATGGATTTAGATCCATGTGTTTTTCAGAGGCTGTGTGTGTGTGTGTGTGTGTGTGTGTGTGTGTGTGCTGGGTTGTATCTCATGAGACTGGTACAGGAGTGTGTCTGCTGATGAATGCTGAGCTTGACTACTCTCGCTATGATGGTGGGGAAAGGTTTGGATTCCTTCCCTTAAAAAGACCAGCATAGTTGATTCATGGAGGGGCCTGAGGATCAACCCAGCCCCCCACGACTCTGTGGCCCATCTTAAAGGGTCATGAAACCCTAAAACACATTTTTGAGACATCCACAGATACACTATATTGCCAAAAGTATTGGGACACCCCTCCGAATCATTGAATTCAGGTGTTCAATCACTTCCATGGCCACAGGTGTATAAATCAAGCACTAGGCATGCAGACGCTTCTACAAACATTTGTGAAAGAATGGGTCGCTCTCAGGAGCTCAGTGAATTCAAGTGTGGTACCGTGATAGGTTGCCACCTGTGCAATAATCCATTCGTGAAATTTCCTCACAACTAAATATTCCACGCTCAACTGTTAGTGGTATTATAACAAAGTGGAAGCAATTGGGAACAACAGCAACTCAGCCACGAAGTGGAAGGCCACGTAAAATCACAGAGCGGGGTCAGCGCATGCTGAGGTGCACAATGTGCAGAAGTCATCAGCTTCCTGCAGAGTCAATAGCTACAGACCTTCAAACTTCATGTGGCCTTCTGATTAGCTCAAGAACAGTGTGTAGAGAGCTTCATGGAATGGGTTTCCATGGCCGAGCAGCTCATCCAAGCCTTACATCACCAAGTGCAATGCAAAGCGTCTGATGCAGTGGGGTAAAGCACGCCGCCACTGGACGTGTTCTCTGGAGTGACCAATCACGCTTCTCTGTCTGGCAATCCGATGGACGAGTCTGGGTTTGGCGGTTGCCAGGAGAACGGTACTTGCCTGACTGCATTGTGCCAAGTGTAAAGTTTGGTGGAGGGGGGATTATGGTGTGGGGTTGTTTTTCAGGGGTTGGGCTTGGCCCCTTAGTTCCAGTGAAAGGAACTCTTAATGCTTCAGCATACCAAGACATTTTGGACAATTTCATGCTCCCAACTTTGTGTGAATAGTTTGGGGATGACCCCTTCCTGTTCCAGCATGACTGCGCACCAGTGCACAAAGCAAGGTCCATAAAGACATGGATGAGTGAGTTTGGTGTGGAGGAACTTGACTGGCCTGCACAGAGTCCTGACCTCAACCCGATAGAACACCTTTGGGATGAATTAGAGCGGAGACTGCGAGCTAGGCCTTCTCGTCCAACATCAGTGCCTGACCTCACAAATCTAGAAGAATGGTCAAAAATTCCCATAAACACACTCCTAAACCTTGTGGAAAGCCTTCCCAGAAGAGTTGAAGCTGTTATAGCTGCAAAGGGTGGGCCAACTCCATATTAAACCCTACGGATTAAGAATGGGATGTCATTAAAGTTCATGTGCACGTAAAGGCAGGCGTCCCAAAACTGTTGGCAATATAGTGTGTATACAGGCTGCACATCACTGAAAACACTAAAAACACTCATAAATTTGACCAATAAGTGGAAATTGGTTATTTTTGCATTTTTCTGAGCAATTTTGTTCTTCCGGGTTGAAAAGCAAAGTTGAAGCAACGTCACTGAATGTGAGGTAGAAGCATGCCTTTGGAGTGTGTGACTGGCTGCCAGCACGATTGTACGTCAGCCGGCCCTCTGCATTTATTCATGAGAATGAGCTCTTTTAACCCAATCACTGCGCTATATTACGCATGAGATCGCATTACAGCGGAGAATTCAAACAACAAGAGAGCGGTTTCTGCGCGGAACGCCGCAATGAGTTTAACAACGCTCACCACGTGGATCATATAGATCCGATACAGACCTATTATGGACCTATTTCATATACTCTAGTGCTCTAAACATGGACCAGCACCGTGTATGCGCACATATTTAATCACGTCGTCTTCAAATTAAATGTATTTGCAAATTAGGACACTGATACAGCCGGACGTCAGATCATGAACGCAATGACACGATGGATTATTCTGATACACAGAAGACAATGATGTAGAAGAATAGTCAAAAAAGTAACTATGCCTTAATTCACTGGATTTCGTCCTCCGCAAATACACTTAATAAAGCCTGAACCTCGCCATCTGTCCATCGTCGTATTTTTTAAACTTCATTGTTGATTCGAATAGCAAACGACTCTTACTGCTCGCACCGCAACTGACTTTTAGGTTGAAATAAAATGCTGCGTGAGCTCAACCAATCAGCATGTTCAGCGCCCAAGCAAGGTTATTATAGTTTTGCATTTTTAAATTAGTTTTTATTTTAATATCGTTTTCAATTTTGCCATAAATTTTAGTTTAGTTTTAGTTATTTTCATAAATTGTTTTGCTAGTTTTAGTTTAGTTTTTATTTTGTGATCACATTTCTATTTAGTTTTTATATATTTAGTTTCAGTTTTAGTTTTAGTAATTATAGTTTAGCAGAGTTACCAGAACGAAGTGTAGACCAAAGCAAGATTTTTAATTTCAGCAAAGTTTAATGTTTGCACAGATTAGAGTTAACTCTTGAGCAGACATCTTAATAATACAAATAAAATAATGGTCTGAGATTGAACAAAGAACCAAACAAATGCAACTTAAAAATATAAAAGTAAAAATGATGAAAATTCCAGACAAACTCATTCATATTAAAGATGAAATCTTGTTAAACATGTCTATTTTAATCTTTTTCAGCAGTACAATGTAGGCTAGCAGTGTGACCACAAGTACATAAAAAACAGCTAAAGTCATCTGACTACATCCAACACAACCTGCTGTGAAGCCAGTGTGATTAAATAATGAAGTGTATATTCAGTGTGTGTGTGTGGACATGTTTTTCTATCCCGGTGGGGACTTCAACCTGAATGCACACAAACTCATGGGGACTCGTGTCACTGTGGGGACCTAAATTGAGGTCCCCATGGGTACAAAAGCTTATAAATGATACAGAATGAGTTCTTTTGAAAATGTAAAAATGCAGAAAGTTTTGTGTGATGGGTAGGTTTAGGGGTAGGGTTAGTGTAAGGGGATAGAATATACAGTTTGTACAGTATAAAAACCATTACGTCTGTGGAGAGTCCCCAGAAAGATGTGTGTGTGTGTGTCCTGGTATTCCCTTAGTGGGGAAATGTCTCCACATGGATAGTAATATTATTAGTAGTAAATGATTTGTAAAAACAATGATAATAACACCTTTCAGCCTGTCAATATTATGCAAACATGAAATCTCAAACATACAGTAGTAGCTACTTTTTTTTTTTATTGCAAGAAAACACAATTACACTAAGGCAATTCAAAATCAGATGAATTCAGGGTGATTGGGACACTTTTCCAAAGTCATCTCAATGGCAAAAAGTGTCCCAATCACCCTGAATTCACCCTACAAACACTAAATAACAGAGCACAACTAGATAGAAAGGAAACAAAATCAAAGAAGAAAAAAAAGAGGAAAAAAAAAAATTAGTTCCAATAGTTTAAAATTCTTCAATAAACCAAGTAGTCTTCTACCACTTCTCAATATTAACATTCTTAAAGATTTACAGAAAATCCAAAATTCTTTCTGAAAAACAGAAAACAAAGGCTTTGTTTTAAGGCATTTGCACTTACGAATATAAAATTTCCCCAAAATGAAAATATTGAATGTGTACATCTTCCATTATTATAGTAGTAGCTACTGTTGAACCCGCGTCTCTCGTTGAGCATGAAACGGCATTCTAAAAGCAGTGCGCTCAAGTTAAAAGAAGTTCATCGTGCGTCTCATTACCTTGTGTCATTTCCCATTCCACTGCCACAAACGCATTCTTTGTGAACAGCCGGTCCTTCACTGAGTGCGTCACAGGACGGCGGTTAATCGTCTCAGCTCACTTCACGCGCATGAAGCGCCATATTAAGACATTTAATATATGCCGCTTTAAACAGACACGGGGCAGATTTTCCACCACAGTAAAAAGCTTATTGGTTACGAAAACGATTATTTATTTTTGCTAATTATTATTTTATGTCAGTTAGTTTTTCAGTAAGTGTTGTTAGTTTCGTTTAGTTTTAGTTTTTCATTTATTATGATTTTTTAAAAATGTTATTTGTTTACGAAAATGTTTAGGTCTTAGTTTCAGTTTTCGTTTACGAAAATAACCTTGCGCCCAAGTCCCACCCCTGAAAGTTCCTGAACTTTGAAAAAGTACTACCTCGCAAGCAGGGCCGTTTTGAGGGGGGAATTTTTACCCGGAACTTCATTTAGACCCCGGTTCCTGCGGTCGAAACACACCGAATACCACCCCAAAGTCCCTCGTTCCTGGGGAAAGTTTCTGCGGTGGAAACGCGGCTCTAGACATCCTTAGTTAACCAGCTTCTGTGCAATCTATTCTGGTTGAAAAGCTTTACCAGCAAAGTTTTTCTGGTGAATAGCATGTTTATGTTGGTTCATCACCACCAAACCAGGATATAAACCAACCAGGACCAGCATGGAAATTAATACTTGCCTAAGCTTGTCTTTTCAAGAAGGTAACACTATTGACCTTAGTCTGGGTGGAGGCCATATTTGATTTTAAGCGCCAAAGGCATAGTACAGTACGGTTTGTTCTACCTTGATGTCAATTAGTATGTTTTTCCAAAAGAGGTAAAAATCTCAGGACCAACTTACTAACGTCTATCTCACAGTCTCACATCAAATTGAATATTAATCTATCCTCACTAAGGTACGTTGGAAAGTATGTACAGTATATGATTTTGTCCGTGTCTTATAATATTAATTTGTTCTCTTTTAGTCTAGCTCTGTACCAGCCCACACACATACACACGTCTCCATTTGCCCTTGCAGCAGGGAAGGTTCAACTCCCCCTCCCCCCAGAGAGCAGCTTTGCACTTGAGCTGACCGTTAAACATGCTTTGCTGGGTTGCCATAGGAGGGCTGAGCACAAAGGCACTGGTCCTGACCCCTGAGCGGCTGTTAGCAGGGCTCCTGCGGTCTCTGGGAGAGAAAGAGAGGCGCCAACGCCGTGCTTAAAGATTCTCAGGAAGCTGTCAGTACTGACACATTTCTCCCTCTGCACTGCTGCACATATATGCAAATCTCAGTGCCTCAAAAACAGAGCACCAGATCAGCCTCAATTTATTCCCCCCTTCTGCTTCTCTCTCCTCCTTTCTGTCATCCGCTTTCTTTTGCCGCTGCTCTGCTAATGAAGATTTTCTTGCCCTGCCTCCCCCTCACAGGAGAGAAGTGGAACAGAGAGCCCAGCAGTGTTTGAGTGTGGGGGAGCGGTCATGTACTCAAGTGTTTCTCATTAATGAATGATAATGGAGCCATCATATCTCATGTAAAGAGCTCTGTGACTAATTGTGCTACACTGTTTGCTGGGAGGATCTGCCTGATCTCTCTTCCAAAGGCTTTAGTGAGTCACCGTCAACATATATGTGAGATTTTCTCACCTGGATTGAGTTCTGACTCACTGTTTTGCCAGATTTGTCTATACAGAGACCAGCTGGCTGTATTTCAGTGGTAGCTGTAGCTTGTTCAAAAACCAGTCTGCTAGGGTACTTTCATGGTTTTGGGCATGTTTGGTCATTGTGGACATGGTTAATACCATGTTTTTTTGAACAAACTACAGCTACTGTTGTGTATTACATTGTAAGGCTGAATCATTACTTATACCTAATTATAATCTTTCTGATAATGGTACCATGGTGATATCGTGTATGTGACCCTGGACCACAAAACCAGTCATTTCTGAAATTGAGATTTAAACATCATCTGAAAGCTGAATAAAGCTTTCCATTGATGTATGGTTTGTTAGGATAGGACAATATTTGGCCGAGATACAACTATTTTGAATCTGAGGGTGCAAAAAATCTCCTTTAAAGTTGTCCAAATGAAGTCCTTAGCAATGCATATTACTACTAATAATAATTTTTTTATATATCTATGGTAGGAAATTTACTAAATATCTTCATGGAATGTGATCTTTACTTAATGTCCTAATGATTTTTGGCATAAAAGAAAAATCGATAATTTTGACCCATACAATGTGTTGTTGGATATTGCCACAAATATACCCGTGAGACTTCTGACTGGTTTTGTGCTCCAGGGTCACATATATTGTAGACATGGTATCTTGGTATTATTTGATACGTTGGAGTGCCATTCAAAAACACCAATAAGTTTCTTGATTATATCACTTTGAAAGGGAAACATACAAAAACAGCAAAGGGCCTAAGACAGAGCCTTGTGGAACTCCATACTTCACTTTGATTTTCTGTGATGCCAACATAATAAGGCTGAAACGCTACTTATGCTTAATTATTTAAGGTGTTAATGTGATGGTTATGCCAGATTGTTCTATACAGAGACCAGCTGGCTGTATTTCAGTGGTAGCTGTAGCTTGTTCAAAAACCAGTCTGCTAGGGTACTTTCATGGTTTTGGACATGTTTGGTCATTGTGGACATTGTAGTTTTTTTTAACAAGCTACCATTGTGTATTACATTGTAAAGCTGAATCATTACATATACCTAATTATAATCTTTCTGATAGTGGTATCATGGTGATATCATATATATTGTAGACATGGTATTTTGGTATTCTTTGATATGTTGGAGTGCCATTCAAAAACAAAACAAAACAATACATTTCTTGATTATATCACTTTAAAAGGGAAGCATATATAAGAACAACAAAGGGCCTAAGACCGAACCTTGTGGAACTCCATACTTCACTTGCATGATTTTCTGTGAATCCAACATAATAAGGCTGAAACACTACTTATGCTTAGTTATTTAATGGGTTAGCATGACACAGAGTAAAAGTTAATGTGATGGTTAAAGCCACAATATGTAGTTTTTCGCCGCTAGAGGTCGCTTATTCAAAACAAAGGCATAGCTTGATGACGCCTTGATTTAGCTGAGCTTTTATTCTGCCGCAGACGAGCGCTTCCGCTTCTTCCGCTCATGCGTATGTGGGGGAACGCAGCGCTGTTTTATCATATTACACACATTTGAGTGTGTTGAAAGTTATGTTATAATGCTACTCTGTGCGTTCGCTCGGCGGCGACTATGAGACACTTGTTCACACTGCAGTGAGCTAGATCCATATTAGGCATGGTAAAACATGGTACTCGCGGTAAATCAAGAAAACCAGATTTAAACAATAAGACTAACTGTGTTGAGCTGTATAACAATGATTCGTTTTCTGTTGATGAATGATCCAAACAGTTGTTCCCTCGTCTAATAAAACACATATTAAAGCGTCTTAGTTGTTTCCATGGTTTCTACAAAATAAAACCGGAACTCGAGGGTAACACGGATATGATGTCACTGATAGGTGACGCACGGACACGGTCCGTGTCCTGGTTAAAATTGCTTATTTCTCTGGATTTAAACATTCTTGGAAACATTTGGGATAAGTACACAAGTCAACAAAACATATAACATCGTTCTAGTGGTTTTTGGATATTTTGATCCAAAAATCGTACATATTGTGCCTTTTAATATGGTGACATGGTTTTATGGACATGTAAGACTTTTTTTGATATTGTGTTGCAGTAATCGTATGAGATTTATGGACATGGTACATTTTTTAAATATGGTATCGTGTTAATGGCATGTTTTTTGATGGGGGTCTAACAATGGTACCATGTTAATATCATATATATTGTGGACATGCTATCATAATACCATGGTATTCTTTGATACCTTTTAATATGATCCAAAAACACTTACTATCATGTATATTAAGAATATGGATGGATATTGTGTATATTATCTGGGTAGATTCTGCTAATGATGTCTGCATTGCTCTATGGAGCGGAGTAAGTATGGTTGTGATTGAGAATGAGTTTAGTCGTGTCTCCAGCAGTAGCCCTGAATCTGTGCTTAGCCCCAGGCTCTTGTGCTGACAGAGAGGGGAGGTGATTTATTGCCTTGGAGGGAACAGTTGCAGGAATTATTAATGGCTGCAGGATTAATCTGTTTTCTCTGGTTGGCCCATTAGTATGGGTGACCCTGGTGGCTGGAAGATTTTTCTCTTGGTCTGGAGCTCCCTGGCAGCCAGTAGGACTGAGCTGTGTCTTTCTTTTCATCAGTCTCTTTTCTTTGTCTTTCTCTTCATGTGTCTGGAAAATTCCCGTCCTCAGCTGGCTGTTTCGGCAAACTCCAAACTCTGTGTGGCAGGTGGAATTGATTAATGTCACAGCATATTAGGGAAAGTGCTGTAAACACAGTGTGTCCCTGTTTTAACGGTCCAAGCACTGCGATTCCTCTACATACCTGTCCTGGTCTGTGTGTGGGTTTGCATCTAAAATGGGAAAATGCATTGGGGTTTTTTTATGGAACATGTTCAGCTCTCGGCTACGAGCCTCAGCTGCGGGGACTTGAGCAACATGACTCGAGACTAACTTGAGTTGAAAATTTAAGGACTTGCGACATGATTGACTAAATGAAGAAAATTATTAGACTTGACTTGGACTTGAACTGCATGACTCGACTGCATGTAATTAAATTATTACATTTGTGACCCGTGCTGGCAAAAGGAGTCGGAATGCGCACGGGATAATTTCGAGCTACAGGCGAAACAAGTGAAAAATGTCAATTTTGAGGTTTTCACTAAAATTTGTTCATTAAACTCTTGTCTAGCGACCCCAATGCTCCAAAAAGCAATTAAACATCTAAAAGTATCTTTATTTGTACATTTTCGGAGAGGAGTACCTTTCCTTTGTCCATGAAAACGATTTTACTCGCGCTGACTGACAGATCCGACGCGTGCACAAAGACTCTCAGACAGCGCACAATCCCGATATACACACATACACAGAATTACAGGACTTCAAAATATCTGTCATGGCGAGTATTCACGCAAACATCATCTGTTATGTCTTATGGGAACGTTTGGTTAACTGTTGGGGAAAAACATCTGATGTGTAACATTATATTAGATCCGTGCATTACAGTAGATCTGAATATATAGACGGTCTGTTTCATTAATGTTAATCAAACAATTGTGGTATCATTGGAAAAAAAGTTGAATATATATTTTTCCTATAGATATTTGGTGTTGACTTGGTGTGTGTCACGTTTGGTGTTATTACCAGAGATTTTAAGGTATGATTGCTAGGTGATTTTGTTTTAGAAACTTTAACTCGATTTTTCTCAAAATCGACTTCAAACAGGTGTAGCTCAGTCATTTTTTGTCTGATTCAAACAAATCAAATCAAATTTATATAGCACAATAAAAAACAACAGTAGTTGACCATTGTGCTGCACAGAAAAAGAAAGACAAAAGATAAATATTTAAAAAAGGGACAGATAAGATAAAAAAAAACGCAAAATAATGATAAAGGGAGTTTACATCAAAAACACCAATCAGAAAAAATGTCAACCTTAAAACTCAAAAACGAAATTGTAGGCCTGGGAGAAAAGGAAGGTTCAGACTCTGCGGAGACTAATCTTAGGGATAGAGGAAGGCTATTCCACATTTTTGGGCCAACAATAGAAAAGGCACGGTCAGCCCTCAACTTAAGTCTAGATCTTGAAACTATCAGCAATCATTTTGAAGGTTTTTTTAATAGAGAATTTTTTTGCTCATTGCGACTCATTTTGCCAGCACGGGTCACATTTAGTAAATGATGCAACATCTACTGATAAACAAATTGCTAGCCACAGAGCCACCGGCACAGAAAAAAAATGCAGAGCGCCAAATAGAGAAAGTAGAAGAGAATCTCCCAAGAACGTTGCTTTTGGATATAAACACTGGATAAAGGGACCATATTCATAAAAGGAGATTTGCTGTATGCACAATTTGCAATGGCAGGATATCAGACACAACCATCACAACTTCATTCTCTACTTGAAAACTTGACTCGAGACATGATGGAAGGCTCTTGAGACTTGTTTGTGACTTGAACATGTGTGACTTTCTCCCACCGCTGTCACCACAGAGAGCTCTGCAGAAATTATAATGATCATCTTCCACAGTGTTCAGAATTTCCCCTGACCTTTGTATGTTTTTCAATATTGTGGCTGTTTTAATAATGGCCAAACACATTTTACTGTATTTAAGTACATTCATCAGAAAGCTGTTCAGATTTATAATTCTGGCTGCTTTCATTCATAAAGTGCTGCTCGTGTTCGTTTGGTAGATGATTTGGGCAATGTGTTTGTATTTTTTTCTGATAATAAAAGTGTAACACTCTCAGCTCCCGTTTAACACACTTGATAAAAAAAGTGCACAGGGACCTATTCATACCTTTCATTTTAGTCCAATTCTGCAGCAAGGGATATTCCATATGATTAAACCAGCTGAGAGTCTCTTCCTTCCAGGAGACGCGTGTGCATTGAATTCACTGCGGTGAGGGAGCTGTGTCTGTGAGCATTCATGACGTGCTCTAATCATTAAGGTACTTGGAGTTAGATTGGAAAAAACAAGCTGGATTTCCCTACGATGTGAATCTCCATTGGCGCTTTTGTGCGTAAACCCTCAGAGTTTGTCAGATTTGTTTTATTAGGCTTTGACTTGACTCACTACCACAAATGAAACATAGAAACCAAGACTGTCTATCTTTATTACATTATTATGTCTAGTCATTTATTCAAGCTCATCTTAACTCATTAACATGGATAATACCTCTAGAGCTAGATCACAACGCTCCAGCTGTCTGTGTTTATTACCCCCACTGAGTGCATGTGTTGACGTCCCTCCTCCCACCCTTCACTGCCCATGGCCACAAGACAAACAGCCTTTTCAGGAACAGATATGATTGAACACAATAAAAACAAGAGAGTGTTTCCTCCTGTACGGATCCTTTGGGAATCTCCAACAATGAAATCCATCCTGAACATTTATGATACTATTGGATTTCTGGCATTTGTGGTCTTCTATGGACAAGTGTCATACATGTAATCAAGGCTTTAATGAGATTAAAGTCTACCAGAAAACGAAAATTCTGTCTGCTAGAAAGAAATTCAGGGTTCCCACTCGTCTTGGAAAACCTGGAAAATTGATGACAAATTTTTCAGTCCTGGAAAACGCATGGAAAATGAGAGAAAATGTAAAATGGAAAAACATGTTTAAAAAAAAAACAAAGTTTATCACTGGCCCAAAACAATTACCGCTGGTTGCAGAAAGTGGGATGTTCAGTTTTGACACGTGAGAGGAGTTGATATTCCCTTGATATTGACACTGGTAAAGATTTTGTCATAATGTATGATTAAGAGCTCATATTAAAAACTGATTTTATAGTTAAGTCATGGCAATAAACTATGGAAGCTTGTTTCTGCAACTGAATAAAAAAAAAAAAAAAAGGTAATTGCAACTTTTTATCTCACAATTCAAATTTTTTTTGTTTACGTAATTGTAATATAAACTTAGCTACAGTAATGCAGCGTTAGGAATCACAGAATCTCACCCCTGAAGAATCTGACAGAACCGACACTAGCCTGAAATTGAGATTTCTTGAGCATTTGCATTTCTTGAAGATTAAGGGCCCTATTTTAACGATATAAGCGCATGGTCTAAAGCGCACGGCGCAAGTACACTTTTGCTAGTTTAACGACGGGAAAAATGGTAGGTGCGCCCGGCGCATGGTCCAAAAGGGTTGCCCCTAGTCTCTTAATGAGTCATGGGTGTGTTTTGGGCGTAACGTGCAATAAACCAATCAGAGTCTCATCTCCCATTCCCTTTAAAAGCCAGTTGCGCTCGCGCCAATGGCGGATTCACTATTTACATGCGAGCGGAAAGACTGAATGCTTCTCCAGAGAGGAATCCTTTTATTTTTAACATTTAAAAATGTGTGTGTGCTGCGTCCCTGTGTGTGTAATAAGCAGAGTGTACGCGCGTTGTGCACCGCCTAAAGGCGCATATTACTAACACACCCTTTAAATAACACAAAAAATACTGCACTATTGACTTTAGAGCAGGTTTGTGTTGGTCAATGGCGCAGTCGTTTTCAGTTCCTCAAAATAGCAACGCGCCAACAATGCTCCTGAACACACCTGGTTTTCAGACCAGCACGTCCATGGGTGAACAGATGCGCCAGTGCATTTGCTATTTAAACAACATGGAGATGGATGTGAAAATGATAACTGCGTCGGGCTGAAACTAGCAAACAACACTTGCGTCACGCCTGGCGTCGCATTGCGCCGGGTGTATGATAGGGCCCTATATCTATGCAACTGGAATACTGGATATGTATTAATTGGATATGTTAACTAAAAAAACTAAAATTTGAGTGTATTAAACTGAGTGTATTAAGGATGTAATTCTTGGATGACCAGTAATTTCCAGGGTTCCCACTCTTTTTTAGCGATCATTTTCCAGGACATTTTTAATTTTACTACAGCGAGGATAAAAGACAAGGATCACGCCCTAAAGTTATATATTGCTCTCTAAGTCTTTAAAAGGCATACCGTTTATTACCATGACTTGACTATAAAATCAGTTTTTAATATGAGCTCTTAATCATACATTATGACTATGGAAGCTTGTTTACACCACAGAATAAGAAATAAAAAAGGTAATTGCGACTTTTTATTTCGCTATTCTGACTTTTTTTCCTCACAATTGCGAGTTATGAAGTCAGAATTGTGAAAAAAAAGTCGTCTTTTTTCTTCAGAATTGGACTTTATAACTCACAATTGCGAGTTTAAATCTCACAATCCTAAGAAAAGTAGTAAGAATTGCAAGATATAAACTTGCAATTGCGAGAAAAAAGTCAGCATTCACAATTTTGACTTTATAGCACACAATTGCAATATGCGCCTTTAGGCGGTGCACAACGCGCGTACACTCTGCTTATTACACACACAGGGACGCAGCACACACACATTTTTAAATGTTAAAAATAAAAGGATTCCTCTCTGGAGAAGCATTCAGTCTTTCCGCTCGCATGTAAATAGTGAATCCGCCATGGCGCGAGCGCAACTGGCTTTTAAAGGGAATGGGAGATGAGACTCTGATTGGTTTATTTCACGTTACGCCCAAAACACACCCATGACTCATTAAGAGACTAGGGGCAAACCTTTTGGACCATGCGCCGGGCGTACCTACCATTTTTCCCGTCGTTAAACTAGCAAAAGTGTACTTGCGCCGTGCGCTTTAGACCATGTGCTTATATCGTTAAAATAGGGCCCTTAATCTTCAAGAACTGCAAATGCTCAAGAAATCTCAATTTCAGGCTAGTGTCGGTTCTGTCAGATTCTTCAGGGGTGAGATTCTGTGATTCCTAACGCTGCATTACTGTAGCTAAGAGCCGCCTGTGCGAGGCTCTCATCAGTCTTCAATTCTGAAACCGGAGCCACTCGATCGATAGCAAAGGAGATGATGCTGATCTGGCTGGCATCAGCATCTCTATTCTGTGGGAAAGCAAAGACTCTCAATTCCACCCCTTGATCTTAGCTGGCCGCTTTTTCAGATCAGTTGGCAGCGTTCAGCACAAGATGTACAGCGAGAGCATTTGTCAACCTGTAAGAACTGCTAAATCTGGCTCATTTCAAACAGCTCATACTGATGAAGTCTGTAACCTGACCAAGATTTGAGTCACAGAACACGACATACGCTAAAGCCAGCTTATCAGATGTTGTCTTTTTGTTTGTCTCGTCTTATTAAACCTGGGCTCTAGGAAAGCAAAAACCTTGTAAACAATCTTTCAGAGCATGTATCTGAAGCACACTGTCACACAGCAGTAAGAAGAGAATTTCACACTACCAAGGCATGAATGAACAGATCAGTTAGGTCAACAACAAAGAGAATTTATTTTCTTTGATAAAACACTTTTTCTTATCAAACTGAGCAAAAGAAGCACATTTGAAATCAGCTAAGACTATTCCAGAAGAGAGATCTAAACATAATATGACTACAAAGAAACATCACAAACGCAGACTAATGGAGATGCATTTCTCCAGCCAATGGTTGAGTAGAGCTGCTGAGTCTCAGTATTCTGCATTGGCTGGAGAGGCAACTTCTAAAAGCCCAGACATCGATCCGGCAAGATAATTTCCCATTGATTGCTCTAGTTGGGGGCTGCTGTGAAGCAGTTTATTACCCATACTGCAGCACGGGAGCCAGCCCAATAATAGGTGCAGTGATCAAGCTCAGATCAAGCACTGAACTCCAGAACTTATGTAATCTAACAGGATAGTCTAGGTAAAAAAACACAGAAAACGAACATGGGCTCATTCGAATAACTATAACTGTTGGAAACTTAAAGGATTAGTTCACCCAAAAATGAAAATTAGCCCATGATTTACTCACCCTCAAGTTATCCTAGGTGTATATGACTTTCTTCTTTCAGACGAATATAATTGGAGTTATATTAAAAAAGTCCTGGCTCTTCCAAGCTTTATAATGGCAGTGAATGGCAGCCCAAAATTTGAAGCCCAGAAAAGTGCATCCATCCATTATAAAAGTGCTCCACACGGCTCTGGGGGGTTAATAAAGGCCTTCTGAAGCGAATTGATGGGTTTGTGTAAGAAAAATATCCATATTTAACACCGCCAGACCGCCTTCTGTATTCAACTTTACTGCAAAAGCGTAACTGGCGTGACGATGACGTCGGATGTACGCAAGCGTTTTGAACTGTGAGAGGCATTACACTTTTTTCTTAAGTTGAATACGGAAGGTGGTCTTGAAGAAGCTAGATATTTTACTTTATAATGTGTTCAATATGGATATTTTTCTTACACAAACGCATCGATTCACTTCAGAAGGTCTTTATTAACCCCCGGAGTCGTGTGGAGCACTTTTATAATGGATGGATGCATTTTTTTGGGCTCCCATTCACTGCCATTATAAAGCTCGGAAGAGCCAGGACATTTTTTAATATAACTCTGATTGTATTCGTCTGAAAGAAGAAAGTCATATACACCTAGGGTGAGTAAATCATGGGGTCATTTTCATTTTTGGGTGAACTATCCCTTTAAGGGTAGATTTTTAATTTTTTTTGCAAGTAAAATGTAGTAAGGAACTCTACTGGAACTTAAAACAATAGACTTCTCAGCCTGAGCCATCTAGTTGAATGTCCAATCTGTTCTTTTCCATACAACAAAAGCTTCAAAAAGCACAAAACAATACCATAAAAGTGGTCAGCACAACTTATATTGTGCACTATATTCCAGTTTCCATTTAAAGCAACACTATATGTAACTTTTTTGTGCTCAAAATTTACAAAATGTATATAATGAGTGAGAACATCATGAATCCATTTTCCAAACCGTGTTGTTGTCTTATCCTGAAGCACTACGGTACACTTATAATAAGTGTTTATATTCGGACTATTTTAGTCCGGTTCGGGTCGCACCGCTGCGGAGGAGCACAGTCCCTGCGTGACTCGCCATAGACATAAACAGAGAGAAGTAGCTCCGGCTACAATGTTCTCCGCAAGACGCATGCAGTTCTGTTTGTTAACCGCTAGAGCGCCAAAAGTTACCTAGTGCTGCTTTAAAGTCATATAATAGTTTTGTGTGAGAAACAGACTGAAATTTAAATTGTTATTCACTGAAGTATGGAGTGCCACAAGGCTCCGTCTCGGGCCCTTTGTTATTCTCCTTACACACACTCCCTTTAGATGATATTATGAGAAAACATGGCATTAGCTTTTACTGTGATGCTGATAAAACTAACTAAAAACTATACTGTAAAATTGAGAACAATTAAGTGTTTAATATTATTTGTTTTTTAGACGTTTTTTAGAAATTTGACACAATTGCTTCATTCTCTTCCATCTGTTTTCCTCTACTGCAACAACAGTGGCCTTCCTAATGACAAAACCCAATCCAAACTGGACTTTTAACAAACGTAAAGTCATTTGCAGTCTTTATATGGTTAAATGTATTTACAGAAGCTCAACAAATATGCAAGAGCGAAACACTGTTAAAAATCAATAAAGCAATATTCCTTGCAACATTAAAACTGCATTTGGAAAGAAAAACAGACAGATTCTAAGCAAATTTAATATTATCATTCATGCTAAGATCTAAAAGAATAATCAAGATGGAATATTTGAATCTATTGACATCCCTACAGATGGTACTGTATGTTCCCAATAACAAATTGCATGCAAGGGAATGTTGCGCATCATTCTAGGAACGCTAGTTGGTTGTCAATCATTATTCTCAGAATTTCTTGCTCTTCACATGTAACAGATGCATCATCTAGATTTAAACCTGTCCCTGAGTTAGTGTGACTTTTACCGCGCTGCAGTCACTATATGTACGACGAGAGAGTGTGAAAAAGGTGTTGGACGTGTGAATGTGTGCGTAAACAGATTCATAAATTCCCTCTTCCTGATCCCAGCCTTCAGCTCAGCGGGGCAGCTTTTCGTTGTTTGACAGGGAGCTTTGAAAAGGTCACTGGGGCTTGAATCGCCATTAACCTCGCCCCTCCCCATTCTCTCACACAGGGAAACTGGAGAGCCAGAGCCACCAAAGTGCCAAGAAGTGTTTAATGCAGCCGGCGTGACCTGAACAAAGACATGACGGTCAAGAGACGAGGAACACAGGATCCCCGTGGAAGCCTCGCGTCGGGAATCACCGTGCAAACGGTGACATCAGTAGAAAACTGTGCGGCAAATACACATTCATTCCCTTTTTCTGCAATAAAAGGCTGAAAGCTACTTGTGTATCTGTTCTTTAATACGTTTCAATATAATATATTTGTCTTTTTTGCCATTTAATTAACCAGCTCCCTTTTAATCTCAATTGGATTTCCAGCTCATAAAGCCGACTGAACCAGAACCGGTTGGCTGAGCATGGAATTTTCTGCTCACTAAAGAGGCGATTGTGCTGGAGAGCTCATGTTGGAGCTGCTCTTGTTATGTGGGGCTCAGAGCCTCTCAGGTTTTGGGTTGTGCTGCTCTCAGAGTGATTGAGTGGCCTCTTTGTGACACAGGCATCTCTGCACCAGAAAGAGCAAATGACTGCCTCCATTAACGCTAGATTGCATGATGGGAACTGCATTCAAGTAGCCATGGAGCATATATTTCCCTCTTTTTCTGTACATTTCAACACGGGTAAATGCATCAATATGATGAGTGGTTAGCTTGCATATGCGTCCTGGTGAATAGAGAGCCTGTTCTGGGATTGCTTTTAGTTTCTATTTTGGTTCATATATTATATGTGAATCCTTTTGGGTAATTCTCAATTTAAAAAAAAAAAAAAAAAGTCAGTTTCCCACCAAATTCCCATTCCTGTAATGCAAAAATGGTTATGTTTTTAATTTTAATTATTTTTTAATGTGTTTCTTCTAATTAAAATAATACAGTTATTTAAAATAAATATGAATTTATTAATTAATTTATATAAAATGTATTTTATATATTTTTAATAAATATATATTTAAATATATTTTTTATTACAAAAATGGCAAATTATACTCATTTTATATTTCACATTTACGGTACACTACTAACAATTGAGAAAGGAGGAAATCTACTTAATCATCATGAAAATAAAGTTTAAATAAAGAAATTTTATATTATATGCACTACCGGTCAAAATTTTGGAAACTAAATGTTTTTGAAAGAAGTCTCTTCTGCTCACCAAGCCTGCATTTATTTGATCAGAAATACAGTAAAAACAGTATTATTGTGAAATATTTTTACAATTTAAATTAACTGGTTTCGGTTGTAATATATTTTAAATTTTAATTTATTCCTGTGATCAAAGCTGAATTTTCAGCATCATTACTCCAGCCTTCAGTGTCACATGATCCTTCAGAAGTCATTATTATTATCAATGTTGAAAACAGTTTTCACTGCTTTTATTTATTTATTTATTTATTTGGAAATGATACACTGTCATTCAAAAGTAAAAAAAAAAAGAAAAACAAATGAAAATACTTTTTAGCAAAGGCACATTAAATTGATCAAAAAAGATGGTAAGGTCTTTTATGAAATTAATAAATATCACAAAAAAGTCTTTTGAACTTTCTATTCATCAAAGAATCCTGAAAATAAAATCAGTTTTCAACATTGTTAATAATCATAAATGTTTGTTGAGCATCAAATCCTCATATTAGAATGATTTCTGAAGGATCATGTGATGTAATAAATGATGATAAATTCAGCTTTGATCACAGGAATAAATTACACTTTACTATATATTCACATAGAAAACAATTATTTTAAATTGTAAAAATATTTCACAATATTACTGATTTTACTGTAATTTTGATCAAATAAATGCAGCCTTGGTGAGCAGAAGAGACTTCTTTCAAAAACATTAAAAAAACCGAATGTTTCCAAACTTTTGACCATCATAGTGTAATGTGCCGAATTAATTTCCCAAAATGCAAACAGTGTTTGAGTCTAACTGATCCTTCTGAAAAGCCTCCCTTGCGTAAAGCCCGAGAGCAGCGAATCAAACGGGCTCATCTGAAGCAGTAATGGGTGCTGGGACGCTCCTTTGTGCTGAAGTACAAAAGACGTTTCTCGGGAGAGCTGAAGAGCTTCCAAAATTCAGTTTTTCACAGAGTTTTGATCTTGGGTGGGCTTCGATGCACGGGATTTATACATGAAAAATGTTTCTCAATAAAACACCAATATTGTGGAGCATTCAAACAAATTCCCTGCATTTGTTTAAACAAACAGTATGAGCCATTAAAAGCATGATTCAAGTGTGAAGGAGCTAATTATCCTGTGAAAAGCTTATGCTTTTGCATCTGAATGAGGGGGCATTTTAAAAGAGGCTTAGGTTGTAGGAGGAATGTCAGCAGCAGGTCTTCCTGTTCTCAGTCAGCACTTTCCTCGCAGGCATTTCCTTCTCTTACCACGGTTTGACAGGCCTCACTCTGTTAACCCCGAATAAAAGAAAGTGCAAATGAGCATACCTGTGGCTACAGACACGACGCTGCCACCCAGGCACCCCGAAACAGAGAAAAATCTCCCACGGCACAGATTCTGCTGGTTTGTTATCAGCCGGTGGGAAACTAACATTGTTTGGAGGAGCTCTCCAGTGTTCACTGGAGTGTAAAAGAGTAACAAGCCTACCTGCACAAATAGCATTCGGACATTATTAGGACATTTTTGAGTGTTTAAAGTGTGTTTGCTGTATTAACACCTATGTCTGGGCTTAGCCATGCCTCAAAGGCAATGCTGTCACTCTATTACTAATTATTATTCATTAAACTTACTAATAATGTTAATTTATTAAACATATTAATAAATGTTAACTTCCAACATCCTTTAGGTTCATTTTAAGCAAGCAATACAGCCATTTTTAAACAATAGTTGAGTTAAATAAAACTACCCAGCAGGTTGCGCAAACATTTAACCCAACCACTGGGTTAAAACAACCCAATCACAGGGTCTGTCTATTTTCAACACAACTTGGGTTATTTTTAACCCAGCATTTTTTAGAGTGTAAATTCAAATATGTCGTTTCAAACCTGTATGACAAGGATGTTTAGCACAATGTTCATGCTGCTCATTTCCTAATGCATGGCATCATCCACCTGTTTTTATGCAAATTTTGGGATATCACATAAAAGCGCTGGATGGAAACGCATGGCGCATAAAAAAACGTGCTCAATTGAGGCGGATCGTTCTTTTTATCCTATAAGATAACTGAATAAATCACTTGATGCCCAACAAAAAACATGTGACTGCCTCAACAGAGGCTGTGATTGGATAACCGGACTAACCAGCGGACTAATGGCGTCGCAGCATCTCAACAGTTGGTTTGGTCATTCAAGTTTGTCATCAGAATGGTTGGGTAAAACTATAATAAGCGTCTCTCTCGCGATTGTGTTCCCAAACACCAGCATCCCAACGAGAGAACATGACAGCGTTTATTGTGTTTTGTCGCAAGACATTTATAACGTACAAAAAAGAGCCACATTTTCTTCCCCAATTGCAGAAACTTCATTTTCTTTTGCAGATATTTTGCGCCAATTTCCCAGGAAGTGACGATTTTGTTCTCTTGAACACATGGGATGGAAACGGTGCTTTATTCACAAATTTTTAATGCGATATTCCAATTTTGCAAAAAAAATCCTGTTCTTTCCAGCCATGTTACTGTCCCAAATGTCAAGTGTTTAATCATTTAACTCCTCCTCTTTTAAAGGGACAGTTCACCCAAAATGTAAATTCAAATGTCGTTTCAAACCTGTGATTTTTTTCCTCTCTTTGGAAAAAGATGTTTAGCACAATGTTCATGCTGCTCATTTCCTAATGCTTGGCATCATCCACTTAATGTAATGCACATTTTGGGATATCACATAAAAGCGCTGGATGGAAACGCATGGCGCATAGAAAACGTGTGCGCTCAATTGAGACGGATCATTTTATCCTACAAGAAGACACGGATAAGCTATGATGGAAACCGAATAAATCCCTCAATGCTCAACAAAAAAATGTGACTGCCTCAACAGAGGATGCGACAGCCAATCGCATCGCAGCATCTCAAATGTTGGTTTGGTCATTCAAGTTTGTCATCACAATGGTTGGGTATAATTATAATAAGCGTCTCACAATTGTGCTCCCAAACACCAGCATCCCAACGCAACATGACGAAAGTTTATTGGGTTCGTCTGACGCTCTGAGACGCATCTCATTCATGATGGAGGAAAAAGAGACACAGCAACTTCCATTTTTATTGCTGATATTTTGCGCCAATTTCCCAGGAAGTGTTGATTTTGTTCTCTTAAAACACATGGGATGGAAACGGTGCTTTATTCACAAATGTTTAATGCGATATTCCAATTTTGCATATCAATTAAATTCGTAACTTTTGAATGGAAACATAGCTAGTGATGTCAAAACCTGGTTTTATTTGCACCATATAGGCAAAAAAGAAAAAAATATTGTATTTCTTTAGAAGGTTTGTAATATAGCACACAGATCATTTTTATCATTCTTTTATGGTCGTTTTATGTCTTTTTTAGGCTTGGCGGCCCCTGGTCCCTTTCCACTTTCATTGTGTGCTAAACTGCTAAAGTTCATGGCAGAAAAAGTGAAAAATGGCTTTGAAAAGACATTTAATAAGAGTTTTCATGTTCAAAAGTCAGGCAGGATAACTAAATTGTGATTTGATGATTCAGCATGACCATAAAAAACATTATCTCTTCGAACTAGTCCTTTTTATTATCCAAAACTGTTTATGGCATTCATTAAAAGACACAATCATCTAAATAATACACTGGTGATCATTTCATCATTGAACACTCTAATAAATGCTGGGTTGTTTTAACCTAAATTTGGGTCAAATTTTAAATTAAAATTTTAACCCAACGGTTGGGTTTGTTCATATTTGACCCAAATTTGGGTTAAAACAACCCAGCATTGTTTTAACCCAGCTGTTGGGTTAAATTTTTAAATAATTAACATTTTAACCCAATGGTTGGGTTTGTCCAAATTTGATTCAAATTTGTGTTAAAACAACCCAGCATTTTTTAACCCAGCCGTTGGGTTACGTTTTTAAATTACATTTTTAACCCAACGGTTGGGTTTGTCCATATTTGACCCAAACAACCTAGCATTGAAGGACTAATTAATGGTCATTCAAAAATTCATAAACATTAATGAAGCCAAAATTAATATTTTTATATATTGGTATACTTTTTCCCAAAAAGTGTCCCAGTCATCCTGAGTTCACCCAACGAAATTTAGTTTGAATTTGTAAAATCAATTTGTCATTTCATATACAAAACATAAAGAGTTAAGAAATATGACCAGGAGATTAGAGGAATGTGTTGAACTCGTAAACACACACAAACACGCTGGAAGTTTCAGGAAGAATGCTTGGAATAGAACGAGCGATCCAGTTTCCGCGTCTTACCGCGCACTGCGCGCCTAGGGTTCAATCCACCCGGATCATTCTCCTGGATTTCATGGCGCTTCCTCCTCCTGCCCTTTAGTTACATTGTATCTCCCTTACTGAAAGGAGCGAGGGATCTAGGACTCAACTCAAGGGAGAAAATGAATGAATATACGTGAAAATGGACGTGCCGAGATGTTGGATTTATCGTCTGGGAGTTTAAGAAAGACGCATTTGAAGAAAGCTGTGAGATTTCGACCCTGCGATGCCAGTTTCAGGGCAGTGTTTGCATTTCTGAACGGGATCTTTAGGAGTGTGATGGCTGCTGGCCTTCCCTTTCTCTAGTTGCTGGATGTGTTGGGAAGTGCACTGCTTTGGGATCATTTTTGGAATTCCGCACACAAATCCAGAGGCTTTTCCATCTTCCTCTATGGAATGTACATAAGTATTCTCTGGATAGGGGTTCGCGTGTGGGGTAAGTGTCGCTGGGATTAATGCATTTCTTTTGTGTGTGTGTGTGTGTGTGTGTGGGTAGGGGGTGGTGTTTTATTGGTGCAGATGGAGACTGGAGGTGCTTTAGCCCGTTAGCTTAGCTCGGTTGTCATGGCTCACACATGCTTTGACCATCTTAGAGAGTCATTTCCTTAAGAGCAACGCGGACCAATGCGCTCGAGCAGCGCGTTAGGCGCGGCTAGTCGAACAATCGAGTCCCGGCTCACTCGATTACTCGAAAACGGAGCTCAGCAAAAATAAACGGGTTGCTAGTCCATAAACACCCCGACAGTGCTTTAAACGGCTGTGGTTTGTTTATGCTGGAGTTGCAGTTCCCGAGTCTGTTATGAATGTCAAAGGATGTGTGTGTGTATGTGTGTGAGTATCAGCAGATTCGCAGCGAATCACTGCTTTAAACTTCAGGACTCCATATAATACAACCTTCAACAGTCACACGTCTTCCTCACACACTAACAAAAGGGTACCATGTAATTACAGTGGCTTTTAGACATAGTATCATGATTATATGATGGGCTTTTTTGGACGCAAACCATGTTTTTGGACAAGTGGTATTCTCTCAAGTATCTTCGATTACAGTGCAAATTCCATGGCATAAGTCAGTACTGTGGTATTAAAGGGATAGTTCACCCAAAAATGAAAATGTTGTCATCTTTTACTCACCCAAACCTGTATGAGTTTCTTTCTTCTGCTGAACACAAAAGATATTTTAAAGACTGTTGGTAACCATTGACTTCCATAGTATTTTTTATTCTTCTTCTATAGAAGTCAATGGCTACCATCAACTGTTTGATTACCAATATTCTTTAAAATATTTTCTTTTGGTACCATAACATTTGATACCATATTTCTCTTATCTGCTTAATTTTCCCACTGATTCTAAATAATTGTATTAATTCTACTAGTTTTACCAGTGTTGATTGAGTAGAGGCCAGATGTGTTCGCTTTATGATGTGGATTATTAGCTCTTTAAAGGCACAATATGTAAAATTTTTGGATTAAAATATCAAAGAGCAAGTGTTATATATTTTGTTGACTTGTGTACTTATCCCAAATGTTTCCAAGAAAGTTTAAATCCAGAGAAATAAGCAATTTTAACCAGGACACGGACCGTGTCCGTGCGTCACCTATCAGTGACATCATACCGTGTTACCCTCGATTTCCGGTTTTATTTTGTAGAAACCATGGAAACAACTAAGACGCTTTAATATGTGTTTTATTAGACAAGGGAACAACTGTTTGGATCATTCATCAACAGAAAACTAATTGTTATACAGCTCAACACAGTTAGTCTTATTGTTTAAATCTGGTTTTCTTGATTTACCGCGAGTACCATGTTTTACCATGCCTAATATGGATCTAGCTCACTGCAGTGTGAACAAGTGTCTCATAGTAGCGCTGAGCGAACGCACAGAGTAGCATTATAACATAACTTTCAACACACTCAAATGTGTGTAATATGATAAAACAGCGCTGCGTTCCCCCACATACGCATGAGCGGAAGAAGCGGAAGCGCTCGTCTGCGGCAGAATAAAAGCTCAGCTAAATCAAGGCGTCATCAAGCTATACCTTTGTTTTGAATAAGCGACCTCTAGCGGCGAAAAACTACATATTGTGGCTTTAACTAATTTTCATGCATCTCCTTTGAATGTCCAGTGTGAGCTACTTGTGAAGGGATCTCAAAAACTAATTTTAGTATCTTTGATAAATCGAAAACGTTTATTTTTCTCCATTTAATTTCCTAAAAGTCTTAATTTGGCTCTCGATGCTAACAAAAAATGTGTTGGTGTATGTTTTCCTGACATTTTTGGACATTGCCCATGTTGTACCATTGTATGATGGTTGCAGATGTGGCTACCATATTAACACCATCGCATACCATGTCCATGTAAATACCTTGGTATGTTAATATAGTCTAGGTTTTTCAGTCCATGTACTAGCTAGGGAAACCTATTGTGCACTATTCAGTGTGTGTGTGAATGGAACTGAAATGCATTTGCACTATTGTATTGTTTAAAGAATTAGCACAGGTATCAAGTAGCCTCAAATAAAGACAAGCAGGGAAACCATAATAAATAGCATATGAGAAATAATCAAAACCCAGACTTTATTTGGTCTTAGAAAGAAGTGTTGGCGCAGACACCTGCTGACATCCTCGAGAAAAGCTGAAGATGTTTCCTTGTTCAGAAAATTGTTTAATGAGTCTGAACTTGGGTTTCACATTTAGTATTTCGTTTACAGTTTCCTCCTTTTTGGTAACCGATTATGTTAATAGAGTGTAGCACGATGATATGGCTCGTTTTTATTGGCCACACATCATCCTAGAAGAAAAGGTTCCATATAGAATCTTAAAGGTTCTGTCAGGCGCTTCATTTAAATAGAACCTTCTATGGATTCCCATCATTTAGTTTTAATTAATTAATTTTGTTTTCATTCATTTGTTATTTTGATTACATTTTATTAATGAAACAGCTCGTGAACATACTTTATCACTAGAAAAAAACTGTTAAACAGGAAAGGATTATGCATTAATTTAAGACATTTCTCCTTGTATATCCTTATATCCTCTCATTTTTGGCATACAGTGTTCTTTAAAACTGAGTCAAGAACTCTAGTGTTCTATATAGAACTCCATCAGGATTTTTATCTGAGTTTACAGTGATAAAATTGCACAGCGGTGGTAGAGAGAGCTGCAGTCGTGACATCAAAACCCGGAAGACTAATTTTGAAAGTGTTCCCTCCTTAAAAGACTGTGATCTCGTTCCTAAAGGACAACGATTCGCCTGTCTATTAAACCAAATCACACTGAAACTGTAACATTCAAACCTGCGCTGCCGCTGACCCAGAGGGAGCAAATGTCACACACAGTTTCATTATTTCTGTGTTATAAATATTTATATCATCACAGAAGAACTGGGATAAAAGTTTACAGTTCTGATATAAACACTGATGTCTACGGTAACGATCAAAATAGAGGAAATCACCTTTTGAAAGTAACTTGACACAATAAAGATTGTCGTTACATCGTTACACCAGTAGGTGGCGACACATGACTGTTAAAAATGTCATTGAATCATTCATTCAAGAGATTCATTCAAAAACACTGATTCATCCAGTAATGAAACATGTATTTATGAGTGAGTCATTGAATCATTCATTCAAGAGATTCGTTCAGAAACACTGATTCATCCAGTAATGAAACAAGAGAAGTCTTTATGAGTGAGTCATTGAATCATTCATTCAAGAGATTCGTTCAGAAACACTGATTCATCCAGTAATGAAACAAGTGAAGTCTTTATGAGTGAGTCATTGAATCATTCATTCAAGAGATTCGTTCAAAAACACTGATTCATCCAATAATGAAACATGTATTTGATTGAGTCATTGAATCATTCACGCAATCCGTTTTTTAAAATAATTTATTCGCCATGAACATAGCCATAGAAGCTGGAATGGCGTTAAAAAAGGAAAGAAAAGAAAACATTACATGTTGTTTTGTTTAGTTGTCTGTTCAGAATCGCGGGAGAATCATGATCTCTGTGTGAAATTAAAAAATCATGATTCTCAGTTTATCCAGAATCGCGCAGCTCTAATCTGTGGTAAACATAATTTGACAATACTTGGATGTTTTGTTGTAAAACATAAATTGCACACACCCATATTTAAAAACCAGAATTTTGAAGCTGTTATATGTTTATGTGTGTTTCTAATAAGTAACTAGATAAGAACGTTTGAGTTGTGAGTGTGTGTAATTTACGCTGTGGAACAAAACATCAAAGTATTGTTTCACACAGAGTTTATTTTACTCCTAAACTGAAAAACCCCATTATAAAAACCCATAGGAAAATCTGGAGGAAACCACTGGCGGGTTTGACGTCACGACTTCAGCGCTCTGTTAGATGGTATTGGTAAGTGTTTAAAAATATTCTGTGACACCATGTCCCAAAAGAATATTGCAGTATTATGAATGGTGGCTTGACACCAAATACAGTCAAATATGTGAGATTTCATATCATCTGCTTTCAATATGATTTGCTTTTACCAGTAATAATGCTGTAGAGTGCTCATGTGGAGATGAGTTGGCAGTCAGCCGGAGGGCGAATCTATTTCCTGTATCTCAGACAGATTTTTTCTGTCTTTTAGCTGTTCAGTGTTTATAGAGTTGAGTTTTGTCTGCAGGCCAGAGCTAGATGTTTACTCTCTATACTTTATGCTAAAAAAACTCTTGGTCTAGACAGCTGTTTTTCAGTCTGTATAGCGTAGAGCTCCACGCTTTGATATTGAAAGCTCTCTGATCCGGTGTCAGGATAGTCCAGGGAAATCAATAGGTCCGAGCCGGTGGGAGCATACAGCTGGGATGGAGATATATTGCTGTAGCTCTCGCTGTAATGTTTGTGAATGCTTAGAAAGATCCATACGCTCATTATGAATTTACTGTTGTCACCGCTCAAGCTACGCACATCACTCAGTTCAGCGTTCGATCTTTATTGTGCGTTACAAGTGGTCAGTTATGCACTTTGGTGAGATTGTGCTTGATCTTTCTAATGCAGATGAATGCCTTGTGTTACGCTGTGGCGTCAATAGGGCTGATTTCTTTATTTGATTTTGATAAAATGAGTCTATATTGTGGGGATTTTATTGCACTGTTCATTTGGCGTTAATTTTCCTAAAGACAACTTGTCATGTTTCATTAGTAATCAATGTCACTTACAGTCAAACCAAAATTTATTCAGACACCTTCAACATTTCCTCACATTATCACAGTTTATTCACTGTTGTTTAGAAAACGGTAATAAAATATGACACGAACTCAGAGTGTCAGAACAAATTCATCTTCATAATGTCAGATAACTTTGATAGAAAGGTATGTAATGGATTACAATCAACCAATCAGCTGTTAAATTTAACAATTAGATAATACCAATTTAGGTCATCAATGACCAAGCAATGCTTCATTTTGTTCAGTCTGTGGTGTCAAAGGTCACATTAGCAATTCAAGAAAAAACACTTCAGCAAAACATGGTCAGGTCAAAGTGTCTGAATCATTTTGGTCTCAAATTTTTATCAGTTTTACTGCTAGTCCACTGTATTTTTGGGTATAATATGTCATATATTACTTTATTTTGCTATCCTCACTTACATAAATGAACTATAGTGTCCTGCACACACTAGTAAAACATTAAATCTGGTGTATGAATCATTTTTGGTTTGACTGTATTGTAACTGTTATAATGTTTCCAAACACAGAAGTGTGCACATCATTTTAGATGCTTAAAATGTTTTAGTGAAATATAACTATTTATTACTTTTACTGGTGAACATAAATATAAATGATCAGATATCATACGTCCCTGTGTACATTTAGTTAAAAACTGAGGAAAGCATGCCTTATTTAGACTTGACAGCAACGGCTCTTTGCTCAATATGGTCCCTGAGCCATTTTTAGTCATTTTACAGCAGATAAATATCAAGATGCGTATCATGCATTTTCAAAATGCTGAAAAATATTGGGATTCACGATAATGGCACGTTTAAAAGAGCAGTGGATTGAATGAGCTGTACCTCTCCTGGACTTTTATAGGGATCACACATGAAACCGCAGCGCACAGGTTAGCTGCAGATGTTACAGACTCACTTTGACCCGTTTGACTGTGTGTTCCAGCAGAACAGCTGCAGTCTTTAGATGGAAGAATGACCATCTGGGATTATGAAGGGCCTGCAATCAATATAAGCTTTTGCATCTTGTTTTTGGTGGGCTGTTGTCATTTACAAGGCATAGTTACAGGGAATCAGGTTGTAGTAGAAAACAAATCTTTATTTAAATGGCAACACAATTATCATCCTTATCTGTTTAGTAACCATGGTAATTTCACTTGGGAAGTAGAACTTTTTCAAATCTAGGATTTAGGAGGTTTCTGTAATACTAGATTCAAGAAATCAAGAAGCGTTTGTGTTTTAGTATGATATGGTGTCTCACAGGGCCCAACGCTAAGGATTTTTTCTACTGGCCCCACCACAAAAAAGTAATAAATAAAATACATACAATAGGCTTAGTTATTGTCTTCGTTGTTTTTGACCCATAACCTTAATAAATAAGGTTGTGACACCAAAAACTACTAGCCTAACTCATATATATTTCAAATATTGTTAAAGACAATAATTAAATTACGGGCAATAGAACAAACATACAAATAAAATAAACACAAAAATTCATAAAGTCTAACAGTTAATTTTTCAGGTAGAGAAAATGAATAATCAAATATAAAATAGCACTGTATAAATTTAAATATAGATCAATCCTTATTAAAGTTACAAAGTCGAAAGCAGTGAGTGTTCTTTTTTGTCTTTTGGTGTTTGATTGACATTAAAACAAAGACAGCAGCAGATATATTAGTCTGCTGTCACTTTAAGAGCGAATGCACGGATCCAATATACTGATACACATGCGTTTTTATTTCTCAACGGTTATTTCTCTTTTGTCCAATTTCAACCACTTCTGTCCTGATTTCTTCGAGGGGAGAGTCTATGTGCTGTGAGTGTGTGTTAGAAATCAGGAGTGGTGAGAGAACATTGTGCTGGTACGTTTTTCATCTTTAAACCAAACTTGGGTCTTCAGACGACAAAGTTTAAATCCCGTCTGGCTAGCGTGCTTCCTGTAATGTTTATGCATTAGGTCAGTAGACGGAGAGAAGACGGTCTTTTGTGGCTGTTTGAACACATTCGACCACATGAGCATCTACACTACGAAAGCAATCCAGTTGAATGTGTTCTCCACTACCTCTGGAAGTGGTTGAAAGTGGACAAGCTCAAAACGTTAGACCCGTTTACACCTGTATTTAGTGTCGTCCACTTGTGATCAGATCGACCAAAACACATCTTAATACCAGGTGTAAACAGGGACAAAGATACTCGCCATTTTTTGATGTAATTTTGTGTGAATATGTCCGTTCAAAACCAAAGAAGACATGAAAGAGAGCTCAATTCAGCATTCACGCTTTCTCGGATGTGTGATCGCACACAAAACAATTGAATTGCGTTCTCTTTCACGTTATCTTGCACTTGAATATTTAACTTGGCAAGGTTTAAAAACACGTGCAAATGATAAACTTTCGTGATGCAGCACTGGCCCGATCGGGCAGTCCTTATTGTCGAGCCCTGCTACAGTTTTCTTTTGAAATCATTTCATTATGTCTGTTGGCTAATTTTAGACATTTAACATTGTATTAATTCTTTATTTATTAAATAAACCAAAAATGTTATATATCATTTATAACAACAAAGTACAATAAGTTTTCCTGTAAACAAACTTATATGCATCATAGACATATATACATACATCTCATTGTTCAGTGTAATGAAAGAAACACTTGCACTGCATATATTTTATTTGAGGATTGACCGTTGAATCATTATTCTATATCTATTTCGAAATTGATCTACTCATCCCTAGTAGGAACTTATTAGGCACTGAAGCTAGAAGTACAATCGATTCGTGCCAGATGCTTGATGGGGGAATTACAGTGTCTGAAATGATATCGCTCACATTCAATGCCACTATTTGGCTTTTGTGATGATCAGAGACTTGTGAAAACCTATATGGAAGTAAATGAAAGGCTAATATAAGCTCCAGCTTATTGAACAAAGCCTCCGCTCGCTGAACTCACATGCAGTTAAGCTTGGCGAAGCATTTCAAATATGGATAGAGTAACTTGAGTTAATCAGATGCTTACAGATCTAGCGTGAGCGGTTTCTTAAGTTATTTTCCAGCCCGTGTGAGCAGCTCTGAGCCCCTTGGCATTGCAGGACAAATGCTGCAGACTTGAGTGTTAATTATTTACACTGTCAGAGGTCAGAGTGCATGCTCCCTTGACTTGTGTTAGCTTATTTGGCCGTACCCCTGCTAAGCAGAGATGACCTGTGGAAAAGAATGGCTGCCTTAATTAGTTCACAGACATCAGGCTTTGAATGCCGCCCAATATCAGCAGACACGTGCTCTTCTTTGGCACATAATGTAGGTCAAAATGCTCACAATTTCACAGATCAGTTTTCTGTTTAGAAGGGAATATGTCTTTGCAAAAATGTTACCATTGTTATCTAAACTTTGCTCATTGTTCAGAGTGTAACATTGTGCTTTGTGTGTATCCTGTTATTGTTGATATAGACGTTTAACAACTGAAGTAGTGGTCAAGTGATAGGTTTTTCAATGGCCAATGCAGGATATCTAGAGAGCTGAGTTACTGTTGGCCAGTATAATGCTAATATATACACAATAATAAACAAGTCCAATAAATAAAACAAAATAAAACTTTATTATCTGTTTTCATGACTGTTGGCAGATTTTGGAACTGGCAAAAGAAGGAAATTTCACTCAGTAATCTTAGGCTTTGTTTACACCTGGTATTAAGATGCGTTTTGGTCGATTGGACCACAAGTGGACGAGAGAACACTTCCAGAAAACACATTGAAAACGGATTGCTTTCGTAGCGTAGACGCTCATGTGGCCGAATGTGTTCAAACGGCCACAAAAGACCGTCTTCTCTCCGTCTACTGACCTAATGCGTGAACGTTATGGGAAGCGCGCTAGCCAGACGGGATTTAAACTTTGTCGGCTGGAGACCCAAGTTTGGTTTGAAGACAAAAAACATACCATCACAATGTTCTCTCACCACTCCTGATTTCTAACACACACTCACAGCGTTCGGCTGGTCTTGCGGCTGTCAGAGCAGAATCTAAAGCTGATGCTCTCTGTGTTTTTCCGTGCACGTTCTTATGTAAATTGCGCAAACTTATTTTGTCCATTAGATCAAAAGATTTGAAAAAGCCCATTCATTTGGCCTTACAACCCTCCCCTCAGTTGAAAGTGGACAAAAGAGATGGATTAAAACACCAGGTGTAAACGGGAATGTCTCCCTCGTCTACTAGCATTTTGTTCTATCAGATCACATCTTAATACCAGGTGTAAACAGAGCCTAAAATGACCAAATATTGATTGATTGATTGAATCGCCAAATGCCGTAGTAACAGAAATTATTAAGTTATGAAATGTTGATTTCACTTCATTTTACAGTACATGCGCTTACAGTGTACTAACCCAAGAAAGTACTGAGTAATACAAGCTAACTACATGGTAAGGCTGTGCGATTTAATTGTAATTGATTTTCGATTATGAAAACAAGATAATCGAGGTAAAGCGATTATTGTGCCGCTGCCACATTCAGCAGTGCGCTTCCGTTCTTCCCTAAGCCAAACTTAACATCCAAATCAGCTGAATAAGTGAGTGATGTGAAATATAGTCTACTGTTGCTAAACTGCGGCATGTGCTTGATATTAAACCGTGTTATTAAAACCGCGTTAAGCCACAAAAGAGACACTGTTCCGAGACGGAGCCGAACGCGCATAAGCAAAGAATACTGTGGGCTAAATGCGCCTAAACGGTTAAATAGCCTACACCTAAAAATGTCAAAATGACGTTTTGGTAAGTATCCTCATAAACAGTCAGTTATGTCTAAAGTGAATGGAAAGAGTTTAAAAAGAAAACGTGTGTGTGTAACAGTATGTTGTATCCGTGCATTCGCTCTTAAAGTGACAGTAGCCTAATATTACTGCTTCAGTTTGTCATTAATGTTAATCAAACAACAAAAGACAAAGATAAAATCACTCACTGCTCTTGAATGAATAACTTGTGTAGATTTAATAAGGATTAATCTATATTTAATGTACACAGTGAAGACTATGCGGTGTTTTTACATTTGATTGCTTTATTCAGTTTCTGTTGTAGGCTATTACTTATCTGAAAACCACTGTTAGTACATCTTCCAGATGTGTATTTTTGTTCTGTTGTATTTATTTGTCGGTTTTGTTTGTAATAAGTTTCTTATTGTATTGCTGACTGTTTACTTGTCTTCTGTAACTGTTTTGCAGATCTTTAGCTACATTAGTTAGCCTAGTATTAGTTTTTGCTGAAGTAGCCTATCGATAATTTTGCTGATTGAAAATTACTCATGAAATAAGACTTTGATCATATTGCCCACCAATAATCATGTTAAATAATCGTGATTTCAATATTGACCAAAATAATCATGATTATGATTTTGCTGTAATCGAGCAGCCCTACTACATTGACCACACATGGGTTATGGTTAGGTTTATGGTTATTACTATAATAAGTACTTAGTGTGCGCATGCATACCAGAACTGTAAAATAAAGTGCTACTGAAATTTGAATCGAATGATATATAAATGTGTACCACAATATAATGGCAAGAAAGCACGCCTTTCTGTTGAGTTTCTCAAATCAACATGGAAAAGATTGATTGCATCTGTCTGGGACACTAACTCTCATGCTTTTCTTTGTAAACTCTGTAAAGAAGGTTCAGGAAAACTGTTGCTAACCAACTATTCAAATTATGTATTTGCTCTTGTGTGGTAAACCCCTTGTTTAGTGCTGCATATTCATCCCTTACTGTTTAATTTTCAGAGTACAATTTCAAGACAGATAATCCCTCTTTGTATGTGTCTCCTCTAGGGCAAAATGTGGGCGACTGGGAAGTTGACATCAATACGTTGAGGCTACTGTTCTCCTTCTCCCCACACCCTGGCAGTCTGAGAAATCAGACGTTACTGTGACAAACCTGGGCCGCTGGCACTAAAATGTCCCTAAGTGGTGGCACTGCAGGCGGGAAAGGTGTGGACTCGAATGCGGTGGACACTTACGACAGCGGTGATGAGTGGGATATCGGGGTTGGAAATCTGATTATCGACCTTGACGCTGACCTAGAGAAGGACAAACTCGAGATGTCTGGCACCAAGGACGGAGGGGGAATGGCAGCTCCACCTAGCGCAGTAGCGGCTCTGCCAGACAATATCAAGTTCGTTAGCCCCGTGAGTGCCCCTCAGGGCAAAGAGAGCAAATCCAAATCCAAACGCAACAAAAATTCTAAAGACAATAGCAAGTCTCCAGCTGCAGATGGAGCAAAAAAGGACCATCAGGGACGGACCCAAGGGGAGGTTACCGGCGCGACAGGTAGTTCAGGGGGCGGAAACGCCGCTACGGGCAAGGGTGGCGAGAAGGGCGCCAAGGCCTCGCGCGGTGTGCCGAACAGCAAAAAGGAAAAGGAAGTATCGGGTGGGAAAAACAAGAAAGAAAAAAGCGAAAGTGCACCAGTTGCAGTCGTGGCAATTGAGAAGGAGATAGTTGCAAACGCTCAGGCGTTTGGAAGCACACGCAACACACCCTTTGACAATACGCAGAATGCAGACATGGCTGTGACAGAGCAACTTGGGAATAACGCTCTGGAAACTGTTGGGATTGTCTCTCCGTTAGCTATTAAATCCGAGCCAGAGGAGCTTGACGGGGAGTGCAGAGCATTGAAGAAGATGAAGAATGAAAAGGTAAGCGCGGGATGGCCCGCTTGTGTATTTGAGCCATTTAGCAGCTTCTGCAAATTGTGTTATTGAAGTATTGATAGCTTGAGTCAATATTAACGACCTAAATCACCTGAATGCAAGTGAGTTGTTTCCTCTGCGGATTCTTCACATCCTGTTTTTGGCATTGTGTGTGCTTTTTGAATGACATTTTTGAGAGAGGACCAGATTCGAAATTGCATTACCCAAGTAAGATTAATAATTAATAATTGAATTATTTGTGTAAAAACATATGGGTGATTCTATAATTGCAGGTGTCCAAAGTCAATTCTTTTTTTTTTTGGCTTTTTTCAAATGGTTATATTTTTTATTATTTTAATAATTTGTTACTCATTGTCATGATCACCATATGTTACAGGCCATAACAATATAATATTTTCTGTAAAAAGTGTCTTATATAGCTGAAAATCATCAAAAATCAAAAAAAATTGTTTATTTTACTTTTACTTTTTGTAATATTTCATTTATTTTATTTATAAAAGCCCTAAATAGTCATTTTCCTAATTCATATCTTATAAAATTGTGTGTCCATAAATCTTGCTTCAACTCTGCTACCGTACCATATTTTGCCGTTAAATTGGTGGAATTATCTCCCACAACTATGTAAGATACAGGAAATGATGTCACTTTCCCTCACTGATAATATCTGAAGCTCTGAACGGTGTGTGTGCTCTCTCAGAAAATATTCTGATCTAAAAAAAAGTTATTTTTTAAAACGTCAAAATTGTTACCACAATATCAAAAGGAAAAAGTCCTTTTGAAAAAAATGTTTAAAAGTCTTTTAATCATGATCTTAGCATTTATGCTAGCAAGTGGAGTTAAAATTGTCAATCCTGTTACCGTCAAACTCTGTTACCAATGTTATTTCTACACATTGCCTAATTTGTCTGTAACAGAGTTGACAAACAATACTATAAAGAAATTACTTTTTCGTTAAAAGTAAAAAAAAAAAAAAAACACTTTTTTGAATTATTAAAATTGATTATGTACTGGAAAGAATTTCTGTTAGTGAAGTTTTTTTCCTCAACGTTTTGTTGAACCAAATGTATCTCCAATGACAGAATCACTCATATATTCAAGCAATGTTTACAGTATTATGCTAAAATTATTACATTACAATTGTGTTTGGCTTGATTTGTTCCGGTCTTTGGGGAATAGAGGAAAGTTTAGGACTGGTTTGGCGGTTAATCCCAGGAGCCAAAGATATGTTTGGGGGGGAGGGTTGGGAAAAATCTCAGACCCCCGAATCCCACTGGCCTAAACTTGCTGTGGGGGAAGGGTTGGAAGACTGTCATTTGCATCTGCATGTATACAAGCTTTTAATCAGAACAGCTTCTGTGCTTCTGGGGATCATTAAAATTGGGAAGGAAATTCCAATTAAAGCTTCAAATCCGGTTTCAGATCTTAAGCAGATAAGTGATGCCAGTGTTTGTAACTTGTACACTGGTCTTTTATCTGTGGAAACAGTGGTGGCTTCCACTGTGTTAAACATGATGTAACTTTTTGCAAGTACATGCCGTTCGGCTAAAAGAACAAATGTAGATTCATGTCATAATCATTTCAGGATTATGTTTGCTACCAACATTGAAATTCCAGTCACCATTAAGAGCCTATACCCTTTGTCTTCTGGAGATGATTTTAAAGCCTATTTTAAGGCTTTAAAACCAAATGCTGTAAATCAAAGCCAAATCCTGTGCTTTCCCCAGATTTCCACAGTGCACAATCTTCTTGGAAACACCAGTACAAAAGAGATTTTTTGCTTCCTGGTGATTGTTCACACGTCTTGGGGCTTGGGGGCTTGAAGTAAGAATGCAGTACTTTCTTGCATGGGCAGTTTTTTTGCAGTTTATGTTGTGACAGCTAATTGTGCATTGATATTTATTGTAATTTGAATTCCTGTAGGCCAGTTTTTCTTAGAAGAGGCAACAATTTTTAGTTTAGGGTCCAGTTCTCACTATTAACTAGTTGCTTATTAGCATGCATATTACTAGGATATTAGCTGTTTATTAGTACTTATAAAGCACATATTAATGCATTATTCTACATCCCTTAATCCTAAATTTAACAACTACCTTACTAACTATTAATAAGAGTTTATTGAGGCAAATGTCGTAATTAATAGTAGGGCTGAGTATTGACACAAATTTCATGATTTGATATCAATTATTTTGGATATATATCAGATACAGTACATGGCAAATTTTCTCAAGGAAAAAAAAATCTCACAACTAATGCTGTAAACTGTAATATTGAAGGTTAAAATTAACTGATTTGTATGCAAACACTTAAATTACACTCAAGGACGTTTTTATAATAATAAAGTTATAATACTAACTTTACAATTACATAATAATGTTTCTACTCCAATCCGTTTTTTTAAATATAAACATTTAAATGGTGGCTGTCATAACCTGAAGGATTTATTCAAACGTGCATTAAATATTGAAGAACATTAAAAATTATAATGAATATGGTGCACATATTTAGCAAAATGCATTTTCTAGCTGACTAACGAGTTTATGGCCACTGACTATGGTTTTTCTGAGGTAAATGTGATGTTACGTGACATTTTGACGTCTTTCCACGGTTGAAACGGTTACATTTGGGTTTTCGGTAAGTTGTACTGTATCTTTTAACACACCTTCATATGTTAATTCATGTTTATTTCGCGCATGTTTACTTTGACGCTTCTGTTGAACTGAGGCGTTACAGCAATCTGTCACGCCACATTAAACAGTGCCAAACGGTTTATTTTTTGAATTTTGTAATAAAACAGACATAATTTGAAATCTGAGACTGTTTCATATCAACAGTAACAAAGCACAAAGCTTATTTTGATTTACTGGATGGGAGAGGCTCTACAATGTTCCGTATTGATGTCTACAATAGCAATCGATATTGGTTCGTAAAAAAATGAGAATCGATTAAAATTGAGAAATCGATATTTTTTTTTACCCAGTCCTAGTTAACAGTGAGACTTGGACCCTAAACTAAAGTGAAGCATTTATTATATCTTATACATTCGATATATTTTATGAGCTATTGACTGATTAATAGATCGTTTTTGCTGTCTGCAAAATCCAACTGGTTTACCTCTAATTTTTAGTATGGGTGATAGTGTTGGATGGTGCAACACTATGGGTTTTTCTTTAGAGCATTTAAAATTATTTTAGCTCATAATGCAGCATGCAAGAGGGAACTGATTAAAAAATACAAGGTGGCAAAATCTCAGCAATTAGAGCAATGGCAGATTTGGGAAACAAAGGCCTTTCGTGGTGCGTTTCCCTCAGCTTTGTACATGGCGACTGCGAGTATGTCTGGATGGGTGTTGAAGCCAGCAGCGAGGGTGGGGGAAGGGAGCACGGCGAGCTCGCACTGCTAATTCAGCTCATGAAAGGCTTGAGCAGTGAGAGCAGCTGTCCTCCATTGTCAGCCAGCAAATTTCCAGCATGCCTCATTTCACCTCTCGATGTGAGCAGAGAGAAAGCTAGAGGGCAGAACAGAGGGGGATAAACAAACAGAGACCGATAAATGAGGGAAGGAATGAATAAATGAGAGAGAACTGTTGAATGCCTCAAGTTGCCGCAGTGCTTCCACAAACGGAGGTTGGAGAGATTGTGTGTTAAATGCCAGCGGTGGAGTCTGCTTGTAGCTTTGCGAGGGGTTGGAAGGTGCTCTGCTCGGATCTGCTGAGGGAAAAAAAGGCCACTCGAGGGCCAGAGGAAAGAGAAGGGGGAACAAATGACCTGGATAAATGAAAGAGGGGGAGGGGGGTTGCTTTGTAAGTGGATGAAGTCCTTAACTTCCTACACACTAAGGAGGTTGTCAGCGCTCCCAGTTCCACTGAGGCAAAGAAGGATTCAGGACTTCTTCACAATTCACTTACATGCACTGCTGAAAATACAAAGTATTAATTGGGTCACGCTACCACCATGATTAGCAATGTTGTGTTGCTCGTAAATTTAATTTATTTGAAGGGTTCACGCAAAAATGTCTTCTGAAGAAACTCAAGGCTTTTATTCAGAAACAAGTGATCAATGCACATTAGAGCTGGACGATTCTGGATAAATTGAGAATCACAATTTGTTTGTTTAAAATAGAGATCACGATTCTTCTGAGAAAATGTTCTAGAAGTTCTGACAAAATGTTAACTAAGGCCCCGTCCACACGGAGGCGCGTTTAGCTGTATACGCAAAAAATTGGAGCGTTTCGTCCAGACGGATCCGGCGTTTTGGGAGCCTGAAGCCGGTATTTTTTTGACCCAGAGTGGATAAATCTGAAACTGACACCCTTGCGTTTTCGTGTGTACAGCCAATCTGTATATTTTGTGAAATGGTGATGTCATCACACCACGTCTCGCGCATGCTCCAAGTCGTCTTCTCCGTTTTTAGTGTATTTCTGTGGCAGAATTACAGCGCCACATACTGGTCTGGCATGTATACTACATCGTTTTGAGTCGGTTTCAGTGGTTTCGTGTGTACGCATATATTTCTTGAGATGAGGGAAGAAAAGATCGGATAGGGAAAGCTTTGGTTTCGTGTGGATGTGGCCTAAAATATTTAATTCATTTGATAGAATTATTTTTTTAAAATCGGGTTGAGTGAATGATTCAATGACTCACTCATAAAGACTTCACATGTTTCATTACTGGATGAATCAATGTTTCTGAACGAATCTCTTGAATGAATGATTCAATGACATTTTTAACAGTCATGTGTCGCCACCTACTGGTGTAACGATGTAAAGACACAATCATTATTTAAAGCGTCAAATTACTTTCAAAAGGTGATTTCCTCTATTTTGATCGCTACCGTAGACATCAGTGTTTATATCAGAACTATAAACTCCTATCCCAGAACTTCTGTGATGATCTGAATTATAGTAAGACTGTTAGTGACGCTGTTTCATATCTATACATGACAACGGCTCTCTCTGGATCAGAACACACATCTGAATGTTCGCTGTGATCGTACTTGTCAAAGGTTTAATAGACAGAGCCGAATCACTGGCATTTAGGAATAAGATCACGTGGGTGTTTGAATCGAGATTGCAATCTTTTAACGATTAATCGTGTGGCTCTAATGCACATACATAGAGCTAATCAAATATGGTAAATTGAAGCTCAAACTTGCATTCTTGCTTTTTGAGTTGTTAAAGTTTTTGTTACATAGACTTTCAATAATGAGACGGTTAGGGCTGTCACGATTCCTCGATTAAATGCGAGTACTCGATTTTAAAATATCTTCGGTTGCAATTTGTCCGTGTCGACTAACTGGCAAAATACAGGAAGTGGCTCATTCCGCAGACGAGAATTCGTGAACCGCATTATTAGACCGTTTTCTAAGGCTGCACGATGTATTAAAACAATGTGCTGCACATGCTACGGATTATGCAAAGTTTTCTACAAAATTTACAGCCAATTGCTGCAAGTTACCACCCTCATTCTGTACCGTGAGAGAGAGCCATTCAAATGATCAGACCACATGCCCTAAATAGACTACACCGCATACCAGTTCATCATATCCACCCTAAACAGTCAGCCAGAGTAGGTTTAATGTGTCTCAAAAAATATGCTGTATGTCAAAAGATCTTAGGTCTATTTTTTATTACCACAAAACATACCTGATACTTTAGCACAGTGCTATTATGAATTCACAAAGACTGTGATTAATTAAATAAACATATGCCCTGCGGGTTTAATATATATATATGCGCTTTAATTATTTACATGCGTGTAGGTTATGTGCATCTCAGAGAACTGTTGACTGGATCAACACATGAACTGTTGTCATTTACGTGTGTGGAGCATGTCTCAAATACTATGTTTTTTAACAGTGTTATGATTACTTGCTTTATTTGATCCAAAAAATTGCCTCGTTATTATATATGTATTTTACATCATTTTAAAGGCTATTGTTTGCTTAGCTCTATTTTTTTTATTGCCACAAAAAATACTCGATTAATCGGCAAAATAATAGACCGATTATTCGATTACCAAAATAATCGCTGTTTTGCCTCATTGCCTCATTGTTATTATATATGTATTTTACATAATTTTAAAGGTTATTGTTTGCTTAGGTCTATTTTTATTATTACCACAAAATATGACTGATTCGATTACCAAAATAACCGTTAGTGACAGCGTTTATGTTTAGAAGAAATTCAAAGATATTGTGTTAAGAAATTCATTTGAAATGACGTAAGGGTAAATAAATGACCGAATTGTCATTTTTTTTGGGTGAACTTTTAAGGAATGTACCGTATGAAATATGTATAACAATTATTTTTGTGCAGAACACAAATATCAGCCAATAACCAATAATGGTTCCAATGTATTTCATCCTTATCCAAGGGGTTGTGAACAATATTAGCCTGAATCACACTTTGGAAAATCCATTACAGTTCATCATCCCAGAATATTTTGGAATCCAGCGCATTAAGACACACTAAACCTGCTCTGGCGGACTGTTTAGGGTGGATATGATGAACTGGGATGCGGTGTAGTCTATTTAGGGCATGTGGTCTGATCATTTGAATGGCTCTCTCTCACGGTACAGAATGAGGGTGGTAACTTGCAGTGATTGGCTGTAATTTTTGTAGAAAATTTTGCATAATCCGTAGCATGTGCAGCACATTGTTTTGCTGAAATGAAAGATTATTTAGCCTTCTCCTTTAGCAAAAACAGCTGTTGTATAAAGTAACCCAGCGTTGTGGGGGTGGGCACTGGACCATCATGAATCTCTTTACAATGGCAGTTCTTTCATTTTGACAAGCACAATGCTTTAAGCCCTTGGGGCTGCTATGAAAAGTGGAACATTATTGTTTGATCAAGAAAATCACAAGATCTCATTCTTGTACTGCAGAATGTGTAAAGAGCTGCCATTCAAGGTTGCTTAGTCGTGTGGTGTGTTTAACATCTTTGTGCTCTGGCATTGTGTGTCGAGTTACTCTGGCTCTAATGAGGTTAGTGTCACTGGAAAGATCCTTTTAAGAAGATTAGAGGGTATTGTTAAAGATTGCAGCGACAGAATGATTTAGGATTTCTTTGTGCAGGAGACAATCCAGGCTACGTCTATGCATATTGGCTTTGAATGTTGCATGAAATTTCAGGGTGGTACAACAGTCTTGATATCATAATAATATAGTTAGAGCTGCACTATTAATCGTTAAAAGATTGCAATCTCGATTCAAACACCCACGTGATCTTATTCCTAAATGACAGTGATTCGGCTCTGTCTATTAAACCTTTGACAAGTACGCTCACAGCGAACATTCAGATGTGTGTTCTGATCCAGAGAGAGCCGTTGTCATGTATAGATATGAAACAGCGTCACTAACAGTTTTACTATAATTCAGATCATCACAGAAAAACTGGGATCAAAGTGTATAGTTCTGATATAAACACTGATGTCTACGGTAGCGAACAAAATAGAGTAAATCATCTTTTGAAAGTAATTTGACGCCTCAAATAATGATTGTGTCATTACATCGTTACACCAGTAGGTGGCGACACATGACTGTTAAAAATGTCATTGAATCATTCATTCAAGAGATTCGTTCAGAAACACTGATTCATCCAGTAATGAAACAAGTGAAGTCTTTATGAGTGAGTCATTGAATCATTCACTCAACTGATTTATTAAAAATAATTCATTCAAATTAATTAAATATTTTTAAAATAGACTGCAGCAATTGACACTTTGTCTAGAAAATTACATGTTATTTGGTTTTTGTGAATCAGAATTGTGGTAGAATCATGATCTCTGTCTTTTTTAAACAAAATATTTCATTTTATCCAGCTCTAATACAATTACATGACCACAGGTATATATTTGGTTTTCTTTTTCTTTATTGTGGAGTCTCTTATATGTCACTGGCCCTACTACAAACTACATATCAACTAACTAAATTATAGACCAATATAAAAATTTTGACCAATACTGAATTTCTCCTTCCTCAAAGTGGAAGCTGTTCATCTGTTAAAAAAAGAAAACCTTTTATTTCTCTTTGGGGATTTGCTGTGCGCCGAATTGTGCTTTTGTTCAAATGTTTCCCCTCTCTCACATTCATCTGCTGTTTATTTCACTATTTCACACCCTCTCGTCATGGGAGCTCCTGAATGAATCGAGCAGTTCAGCAACACTAAAGCTGCCTCGCTGCTGAAGGGTAGTGTGTGTGTGTGTTTTGTTTTCACAGTCTGTCTCAGCTACTCATTACATCATGTAATGTTATGGATGTTTTATGTCGAGAGAACGTGCTGTGCGATATGTTTTGCTGCTTCAGGGGTGCAAAGAGCACATGTGAGATGAAAGGCTCATACATTCATACTTCCATGTTTCCATAATCAATGTCAGCCATGACCTGAGCTCTGTGTGCCACCCTTGCTTTGAATGCTGAGTTTATCCACATAATTCGACAAAACAGTGTATCTACTGTTGAGACAAAATGTTACACTTATAATCAATAGCTGTTGGAGAGTTGGTTTTTACAATACAGATTTAAATATAGATGTTTAGCAACATGTAGGCTACATAAAATTATAATGAGAATATCATCATAATTGTATGCTTGGGACATGGATTTTAATGGTGAGACTTTTGTTTTTGTAATCAAACTCTCAAAAAATTATATAATTTATTTAGATTTATCTGCCAATATATCGGTTATCAGCCTTCAAATATAAAGAATTATCGGTTATCGTATCGGTAATTTTTTTTTATATCGGAGTTTTTTTTTTGTATAAGTTTGTATTAGGGATGCACCGATATATAAATTTTGGCCGATACTGATAACCGATAATTCCTTATATTTGAAAGCCGATAACCGATATATTGGCCGATAAATCTAAATCCAAATTTTTGTATAATTTTTGAGAGTCTGATTACAAAAACAAAAGTCTCACCATTAAAAGCCATGTCCCAAACACACAATTATGATGTTCTCATTATAGTTTTATGTAGCCTATATGACAGACTTGTGCTGCACATGTGGCACTGAACTGTATTTTCCTTTTTTGAAGTGATTTCAATCATATTTCAAGCAATTCAAACCCATCACGGTGAACAGTGCGCATCTGAAGTGTCTCAGCTGAAGGAAATAATCCATTATTTATCGGCTTTAAGATATCGGCCAAATTTTCTTATTGGGCCGATAACGATAACATCAAAAATGAACATATATCGGCCGATACCGATAACCAATAATTCTTTATAGTTGAGGGTCGATAACCAATATATTGGCAGATGAATCTACAAATAAATAAAAAAAATTAACATATATTGGCCGAGACCGATATGGTGGCGACATATTGTGCATTCCTATCTGTAAGCTATTAAATCAAAATGACCCCATTGTAAAATCACAAATACATTGAGTGAGCAAACATTTAGGTGAGATACCGGATCAATGTTTATATGTGAACAAGTGTCTAAATTAAAATCTGTTCATCATATAAAGCGATTGTGTCTCTTCAGAAGCGCTTGATTCATATGTGTTACTGTTACAATGTGTCATGTGCTTTTTGAAGTTTGAAATATCGAGTGACTAGATTTTCAATGAATGGACAAAAAATGGGATAATATTAAATTGATCTACAGTCAAACCAGAATTTATTCAGACACCTTCAACATTTTCTCACATTATCACAGTTTATTCACTGTAGTTTAGAAAATGGTAACTCAGAGTTAAACTGTGTCAGAACAAATTCATCTTGATGTCAGATAACTTTGATAGAAAGGGATGTAATGGATTACAATCAACCAATCAGCTGTTAAATTTAACAATTAGATAATACCAATTTAGGTCAACCGATGACCAAGCAATGCTTCATTTTGTTCAGTCTGTGGTGGAAATGTCGCATTAGCAATTCAAGAAAAAACACTTCAGCAAAACATGGCCAGCTCAAAGTGTCTGAATCATTTTGGTCTCAAATTTTTATCAGTTTTACTGGTAGTCCACTGTATTTTTGGGTATAATATGTCATATATTACTTTATTTTGCTATCCTCACTTACATAAATGAACTATAGTGTCCTGCACACACTAGTAAAACATTAAATCTGGTGTCTGAATCATTTTTGGTTTGACTGTATATGACAGCTTTTCCCTGTGGTATCAAATGGTATTGAGTTTTTTCCAAGGTATCGAATTGAAGGTATAAATTTCAGTTTCGTGACAACATTAGTGGACTTTAAACCCAAAACTGAGAGCTTGGCTTCATCATAAGAGTCAGTAAATATCTAATTAAATGAGGTGTTTTTAGAGGACGTGCCAGTTGTGTTTACAGCGTCTGGCCAGAACCAGTTTTGTCTTTTTTTTTTTTTAATCTGCGGTGTCCATCTGTATCCGAGCCGTAATGATGAGATGTTCATCTGTTTAGTCACTCAGTGTTGTACCTCACTGCCGCCGATTGATGATGTTTTAATATGTTTTTCCTGATATTGTGTGAGTTTCTGCACTCAAGGTTACTCTGATTACTGCAGTTATTAATGAATCACTTGCCCTTCCCTTTGGTCTTTAAAAGTGTAAGTCTGCACAGTGTTTTCAGCGTTAATTGAATCCCCTACTGCGACCTTCTCAGATTTCATTTGTGCTATCATGATTGATGTTTAACTTATCTTATTTAACCCTTATTTTTGAGAGGAAAACAAAGAGTTATGGAAGAGATTCTGCAAAATATCTCCTTGTTGAAGAAAAAATATGCATAGAAGTAATCTTTTTTTTGTGGTGAACTGTCTCTTTAAATGTATTCGCTTGTGTGCATTGAATTTCACATGCAGATAGAGGCCCTTAAAGGGTTGGATCCAATAGAGCAATGATAGTACAGATGATGCTGATAGGAATATTGATCTAAAGCATGTGTCTGGTGCTTTATTATAGTTGAACCGTTGAGCTCATGCCAATAACTGCCCTTATTGATTAGGATAGATGACATGAATGGCTTGTTTTGAGACTAAAAGCGGGATTTCTAATGATTGTTAGCTACTTATTCACATTACAATATGCTAGGCTGTAGAGCAGTTTAAAAAAAAAAAAATATTCAGCATAAATATATTTTTTTGATCGTTTAGCAATTCTGGTGGAACTAATATTCACCATGTGATGGTTTGATTTAACTTGAATTTCCTTGGATACATTTTGTGCATATTTTCCACATGATTGAATTTATTAAGATTCACATGATCGTTTACATGTGCATTACATCTATTCTGAACAGAAACGGAGGAGGCCACCACAGTTGGCATTTTTGTTTTGATGACACATCTAAAACAAAAAGATTTACAGAAAAGCCAATATGTAGCACATTGTCTCTCTCATTAAACTGGGGTGCGTTTCCCGAGAGCATCTATGGTCACAAGTTCGGTTGTTATCAGCATAGTTCAACGAGTCTGTGTTTCCCGAAACCATAACTCCAACGAACATTAGCAAACAGCATCGCAAAGTTGAGTGGTTGGAAAGACGGCGCTCGACGTGGTTAGAAGTAGTTTCTTAATATACATAACGTGGACTTAATAAATCCTTATCTTGAGCTAAATAAGCAAGCTGACATTCAGTACAAACTGTATCTTTATTTTGAATACATACAAATGTCATTTACGTCTTTTTAGTTTGTCGAGATTTAAAGCATCGTTTTTGAAGAGTGTGCATGTGCGTACGTGCTCTAGTACGAGCTTATGATTGAATCTGGAAATAAAGCAAAATAACTGAGAAAAACTAGTTAACTAGTCCACAGATGCCATGTCCGTAATTTATAGGCATTAATTTGATCTCAAACGGATTAATTGAAAGAAGTCATTACTCCACCACCTGCGTGACATCATTAACCAACGCGATTGAACGACAAATTTGCGACAATACATTTTCAGGAAACAGTCACGACTAGCTAGCTGATTTCTTCAACGATGCATTGTGCTATGGTAGTTAAGCAGTGAATCTGTTTATAAACAGATTATTTGGTTGCATGTAAATGTAGCTATTGAAAGTAAAATGCATTTCAGAGGATGTGGAATTAATTCGAAAAATTCACCTCTCATAGGGAGGGTTGGGTATCGAGAACCAGTTCCATTTTAGAACCGGTTCCAAAATTCCAAAAACCGGGGATTCGATAAGATGCGTGCATTTCGATTCCTTTGTGTGTACTTTAATATGACTTGAAACCATTCAAGTGCAAGAAGACTCGCGCACTGTTTTCTGTGCTGTGCACATCCAAAACGTGCGCACAGAAAGCCACCTCTCATAATGTATACTGGACTCTTCCGTGTGTTTTTGCACTTGAACGGACAAATGCACACAAAAATATGTCAAAATATCCTCGTAAACACAGTCGGTTGTGTCTTAAGTGAACGTAACAATTGACAAAGCGCATGTGTATCAGTGTATTGGATCCGTGCAGCTCTTAAAGTGACAGCAGACTAATATTCCTGCTGCCGTCTCTATAATAACGTTAATCAAACAACAAAAGACAAAGCTGTTCTTGACTGAATAACTTTTGTAACTATATTTGTAATGTATATTTTATTTATAAAGTGCAGTGTTGTTTTATATTTGATTAGTTTCTGTACTTGAATACCTGAAAATCTTAAATCTTAAAAGTTTATTTCAATCATATCTTTGTTCAGTTGCATTTATTCTTATTCTTTTTTTTTTTTAAATTACTGAGTGTTTACTTCTCTTTAATAATGTTTGAAATTGATATTAGTTAGGCTAGTTGTTTTTGCTGTGGTATTTTTAAACCATAGGCAGAAGTTCCTTGTGTAAGTGTTGATTTTTGTTCACGGTATTCAGCTACAATGAAATGTTTTTCAGTAAGACTTAGAATAAATGTGAATGATATCAAAGGTTTTTACCTTATTGTAATTGAAATTAGGAATCAATAAGCAGAATCAGAATCGTTAAAATTCAAATGATACCCAACCGTACTCATAGGATGGTAAAGACTCTTGAAAACCTCTACACACCATTCCTTAGTATGAACGGCCTACTTTATGGTGTGAATTGGCGTTCACATGCTTTTGAATACGTGATATTGGAGAATTCTTCTTTTTTTTTTTTCATTGTCATATTTACCATTGTATCAGGCTTTCAGGGTTGTATTAACCAGTTGTATAGAAGTGCTTTGGCGTTGGGCGTCGGAAGCAAAAAAAATGTGGGTGGGTCCTTCCCTAGAAAAATGTTGCTAGTGTAGATGCCATTCAAACCCGTCTTGTTTACTAAACATCTGGGTGGGACAGTCAAAATCACAGAAGACACCGAATTATTAACAGTGGCAATAGTGCACATGGAAGAAAGTTTTGATGCAAATCGACCAGAGGTTCGAATCCGCCTTTTGCCGAACTCGCTCTACTCCCTTTTCCCATCACATATCTGATCGGAAAGGCATTTATTTTCAATAAAAATGAAGAAAATATTTGAAAAACGTGTGTTTAATAATAGTGTTTCTTGGTTAGGGGTCAGTGAACAGACATGCACTGAATTAGATACGGTAAAAGTGAGTGGGTCCAATATCATTGGTCTTAAAAAGTGGGTGGGTCTTGTCCCACCCACATACAATGGTTCCGACGCCCATGACATCTCGTTTGAATGGCATCTATTGCAGGAGAGCCACGGAAACCATGTCCTAACTATTTCAATGGATGTGTATCCTAACATACCAGTGGCCAATGTTAATAATTTTCACTGAGTAGACCAAAAGTAGAGACCAAAAGTAACTTATACTTTGGCGTGGCAATGTTTTTAGCCACTGTGACCCACAATCCATCTCCAAACTTAAGTAGCAAATGCACTAGAATGAGTAGTGACATTTTATTCAAAGAAATCTGAACTTTCACCATTTGATGGCTGGAGTTTCTTCACTCATCATGTGTTTTTCCAGTAGGGCTGATAAACATTCATGTTTTTCATCCATTTACTAGGAGATCTGTCAATCAATTAATTTTTGATGGACTTTATTACATGACATGCTGTTTAATGAATGACATCCCATAAAGCCTCTTTTTAGACGACTGTATTTTATTTGTTTGATATATCTTTGAACTTAAGCTTCATGACAAGCTGATTCCATCCAAAGTTGCGCATTTAACTTGTGTGCGAAATTGGAATATCACATAACATTTGCGAATACATTTGCCATCCAGCGAGTCGAGGTTGCTGCAGTAGGAGAAGCCACTGTGGGTGTTTTTCATATATAATAAATGATTTGCGCCTCAAAGCGCAGACAAAACGCAATAAACGCAGTCATGTCATCTTGTTTTCGGAGTCGGGTGCCTGTTGTTTGGGAACGCAGTTGTGTAAGACTTTCCCTGCATCCCAATGTGCATCCTATCCGCCCTAAATAGTATTGAATATTACTTATGTCACATACTATTTAGGATGGATGGTATGCACATTGAGATGCAGGCTTTGGCTCAAGCTTTTCAGAATGACAAAAACAGCTGGTTAGTCCAGTTATGCCATCCCATCACACAGTCACATGACTTATGAGAATCAAGGAATTTATTCAGTAAATGTGTTTCCATTGCAGTTCATGCGCATGTCGTCTTATCAGATAAAAAAATGTATCCACATCAATTAAACGTGTAAGCACATTTTTAGAATTTATGCACGTCTTGGCGTTTCCATCCATTGTTTTTATTTTATGCAATATCCCAAAATACGCATACAAATAGGCGGATGGAAACATGCATTCTATCCATGTATTTCTTTTAATTGTTGGTCCATGTACATGCATATCAGACTTACATTTTTGGCTGTTTCATCTCGTTAAAAAGTAGTTAAATTTGAAAAAAAGCATGTTGAAAAGCCTACAGTATGTTCCGTTCTGTAGCCTCACTACATTATTACTACTAGGGGTGTAACGATACATTGTTCATCGATATATCGCGATGCGACGATATGTATCGTTGATGTAAACGGTATGATTTGCGATATAGAGTTTTATCCAAGGCTCAACTTTCTGTATTTATAAGGTATAATTCACCCCAAAATTTTAATTGTCAACATGTACTCACCCTCATGTCGTTTCGTTTATCTTCCAAACACAAATGAAGATATTTATGATGAAACCTAAGAGATTTCTGTCCCTCCATTTAAAGTCCATTCCTCTCGAACTTAAAAGATCCAAAAAATGTCATAGAGGCATCATAAAAATAACTAATCGAGTGTCTAATCCAAATCCAAGTCTTCTGAAGAGACACGATGGCTTTATATGATGAGCAGATTTACAACGACGCACATACTGTAGTAAACACGGACGTTCAAATGCTTGCGTAATGAGAGTGAGTAAATGCAGAATTAAAATTTTTAGATGGGCTAAACATTTAGTACAGTTTGGGAATAGTCATTTTGACAAGCTTTCTTGTGATCTTAAAATATATCTTAAGCTTAAAATATCGCGATACGTATCGTAACGTGAGTTCAGTATCGCGATTTTTATCAAATCGTGACACGAGTGTATCATTACACCCCTAATTACTACTAAATGAATGTTAAACAGATAAACCTAAACATTCTCTGACCAAAAGCTGAATTTTGGTTTGCTCAATGCTGTTATTATTGGAGAGGCTGTCATACACAACAGCAAAGAATAATCATAAAGATTTGTAGTTTCAGCTGTAGTATTTCATCACCCTTCAACAAATTATTATGTGAAAACCATTGCCTGGAGTACAAAATCCCAACAAAGGTGTTGTAGTGAAATCTTTTCAACTCCAGCTGTTTTGTGTCTTGAGAGCCAATTCAGAATGAAGGTTTGCACTTGAATGGATGTTTTTCCTTTTGTAGTCGCCAATCACTAGACCCAAGTTCAGCTCCGAGAGTTCAGAGGATTGTGAAAAAGCTGTTCCTCCCCTGGCTCTGTAAATATGTTGTATCTGTTAGACGGAGTACCACCCACATAGAGCCTTTCCTCTGTTTAGAGGAAGCAGCAGAATGCTTTACATCCATAAATAGTTGGCTTGTGCTTCTCCAGGGAAATCTAGCAGCATGAAAAACAACTTGTCTTGTAAGTGGGTATGTAAAGCATTGTTTTGGTTCTGTCATCGTGTACGATTGTACGGCAGAACTTTATAAGATACGCATTTTTTTTCTGAAAATCATACATTCCCACCACATCTCAGTTTGGTGTTTGAAAGCATTCTGACAGTTTTGAAAATGACGGTTTAAACATTTTAGAGAGCATTTTGTCTCATTTTTATGCATCTTAAACATTTTTTTCACACGTGCATAATTAAATCAGAGCATGATTGAAACTAACACACAAAATATTCTCATATTTACCTTGAAGTATACAAACAATAGTGGCAAAATTGGTGTAAATGGTGTGATGGAAATGACTGGAAAACTTGACCATTTTCACTTTAAATATTGGGAATGGTTTGTTTTTCATTTTTCTTTAGATTATTATAAACGTCATGTAATGTAATTCATATTTTTATGACGGATTGTCATAGTTGCCTCTGGGACAAGGGTAAAAACAATAAAATCTATCTACTTTAGAAGATACACATAAGATACACATCTTATTATAATGACATAATTGCAGTATTCTTAAATCTTTCTTTGACCTGTCTTAGTTCAGTCACATCACAGCTGATCTGACCTCATTAAATGAACCGAAGACCTTTATTTTTTCTTTTCTGAAAATCATACATTTCCAGCACATCTCAATTTGGTTTTAGAGAGTATTTGGCTCATTTTTAGCTAACATCTTAAACACTTTTTTTTTTTTTTTTTTTACACTTGAAACTAACATACAATGTTCTCATACTTATCTTGAAGTACACAAACATTACAAAACAGTGGCAAAATTGGTGTGATGGAAATGACTGTGGCATAGATTGTGAAAACTATATATATATTGGTTGGTTTGTTCATTTTTATTTTGGTTATCATAGTTGTAAACATGATGTAATTCATATTTTCATGGCGGATTGTCATAGTTCATAGTTTCCTCTGGGACAAGGGTAAAACAATAAAAATCTATGCATAAAAGGCATTTAAAAACAAGCCAAGACATGATAAAAAGACCATTTTAATGTGACCTGCATAAAACAAACAAAAAACGGATCATAACAATGGACGTTTGGGAAAATATCTTATTAATAGACTTGTTTTTCTCCAGGATTGTGGGCCAGAGTTCTCGTTGAAGTTGCTGGAGCGCTGGATGTTTATTCTGGCGTCTGGCAGCGAGTCGTGTTGCGCTTTTTGCATTTGTTGTGAAAAAGGTGTATGACGAAGCAGAGGCTGTGCTTCTGAGCTGCTTATCTGGATTTCCTCTCAGCCCAGCCTTTTCTAGAGCGGGTGACCTTGACAAGAATGTGGATTATTATTGTAATAGATACTGTTGTTAGCGAATGACTAGTCACACCAGGAGGTGGTATTATGGAGGAGGGGAAAGAATTTGCTTTTCTACCCCCTCCCCCATGCCTGTTTTACTCTTGATCACTCTCACTCTCTGATCTGCTACACACTATTAGCGCTTGGCTTGACATCTGGATCTTTTTTTTGGTCTTCCAGACACCCTTTTTGTATTTAAGAAAAGAAAGCAAGATGTGGTTTGACAGAGCACTCAAAGCAACGTGAAATTAGCTGGATCTCCTGTGTCTCGAACAAACAAGCAGATTTTATTTTTTTTTTCCACAGAAAATGTTCTCACTAGCTGACAAGAACGCTCCTCATTCAAGTATGTGTAATGTCTGTTATTCTAACATTCCTGAACGGTACCACATCATGAAACCGCTAGAATTAGCTGCAGTGCTTTTAGCAACTCTTCTTCAGGTCTTTGTATCAATATTTTCATACTTTCAAATGGTTCAGTTAATGAAGAAACGTGTCTAAATCAGAGGTTTTCAAACCTCTGCAAGAGGGTTCTAGGGGTCTATAAAAAAAATTGCAAAATGTATTGTTTTAGGACTGTCAAAGTTAAAATGTAAAACTGCCTTGGAATGATATGACCTAGTGATTCGCTTTGCCTATTCCATAGTATGTCGACACTTTGGTATTTTGCTTTCTCAGTCAGGGTTGTAAATGGGCGAAGTGAATTATGAAAGGGACTTTATTCTTTATTTTAATAGCCTATGAAAGTGATACGAGTTCCACACAAGAACAAAATGCATCTATGATTGCTGTGCAATGTCAACTTTAGAGCAGACCACTTGTAAATTAACTGGGATGAACCGAGATATTGACCGAAAATTTTAACAGCGGTTGTTACTTTTCACTAGGGATGCATGATATATCGGCCACCATATCGGTATCGGCCGATTTTATATGTTCATTTTGAATGTTTTTGTTATCGGTTTGATAAGAAAATTTGTCCGATATCTTAAAGCCAATAAATATATTATTTCCTTCAGCTGAGACACTTCAGATGCGCACTGTTCACCATGAATTGCTTGAAATATGATTGGAATCACTTCAAAAAAGGAAAATACAGTTCAGAGCAACATGTGCAGCGCAAGTCTGTCATATAGGCTACATAAAACTATAATGAGAACATCATAATTGTGTGCTTGGGACATGGCTTTTAATGGTGAGACTTTTGTAATCAGGCTCTCGAAAATTATATAAAAATTTGGATTTAGATTTATCGGCCAATATATCGGTTATCGGCTTTCAAATATAAAGAATTATCGGTATCGGCCAAAATTTTCATATCGGTGCAAAATTGCAATAAATGTAACATCATTGCAAGAACAAAATGTATGCAACTTAAATGGGATATACAAGAGTAGTCAAAAATGTATGTTAAACTCACAGCACATGCAGTGATGGTTTATGGAAATAAATCTTAGCCGTTGCCGTGTGATAAGCGCACTAAGCTATATCGCAAATTCGTTTTCTGTTCGATTGACAAGATGATTTGCCAGAGCAATGGTGCAAAACGCAACGTTACTGATCTTTTAGGTTCATTACGAAATTGTGGCGAGACAGATTAGTCTGTGTAATTAATGGGAAACTGATTCATCATTGTAATTAAAACAGAAATAGACATTTATTATAGAGTGCAAAAAAGCAGGATAATTACTCACCTGTATGCGAGTCCTTAAATTTGTGCTTTAAGTCTCTGACACAGACGGTGTTTTATCTTTGGTTTGCATAGTGCTAATGTCCAATGTCTAAAAAATATAATAATTCTGTCTGCTAAGCTCTGATAATGTATGGAATATTATATTAATATATTATCCATTAAAAAAAAAAACAATAGACCTATACCTTTAGAAGCACGGATGTGTCTGTCACCCCATGCTGCTTTAAGTCAGACAGTCTGAGCAACTGAAATGCTCGCTTGAGGTTCATCATGAGTTACTGGACAGACCCATTGATACCTTTTTTCTATTCAGTCCTATATCTGGAGATCCCTTGGCGTTCAAACGGTGGACGCGAGCTCGACATGTTTTTAAAAAACCGCGCAAGTTTACAGCGCATGTTCTCGAGACTCCGTTGCTATGGCAACAAAGCCGCTAAAACGCAATCGCGCAAATGAGCTTCTGTACTACTTATTGTGAAATTGATTTCTTTATATTTGCTATTAGTATTCTCCACACTGCAAAATCCTTGTGTTTATTGAACTGTGTGTGGACCTATGTAAAATACGGGACAAATCGTGTCCCTTATTGGTTTGATACGGGATGCGTCATTTTGCCTGTAAATACAGGACGATTCTGTATTTTACGGGACAGGTGGCAACCCTAGTGAATGCCCCTTGAGTCATTCCCAAAAAAAATCTTGCTTTTTCAATAAACAGAAGTATTAATAATGAAGTTAAAATTCCGACGGTGGCTTTTTACACAGTGCAGAATCATCTTCGATGCTTCTGTGAATCCCTTCTCGCAGCCTCAATAAATGCTCTCAGGCGTCCATTTTCTCTGGCAGCAGCTATGAGGAATGCAGGTCGCCACTCTCGCTCAGCTCAGGGGCCTTCCCTCTTCCCCTCCAGCCTCCCACAGGCCTGTAAACAATACTGGGCATGAGCCCAAGCCCAACCAGCTGCATGGAGGAGGCCAAACGAGGCAGGATGGGGGATGGTCAGACACGACCGAGCCATGTTGAGAGAATGGCGCTCAAAACACCTGCTGTGCAGAAGCCAGTCCACTAACCAACCACATTCTCAAAGCAGAAGGTGAAGAGCAAGCAAATGCTCACTGTGGCTGTTTGTGGTAGTGGTTTTATTTTAGCGTAATTTTGTTTTATTATGATCATTTTTATGCATCAGACAAATGACTTTGGCTTTTGTGTCACATTCTGCAGAATTAACCATGTCGTTCAATTCCATTGTGTTGTTTTTTCCCCACCTCTTTAAGATTCTTGCAGGGAGGTTTGATCTTTTACAGATATGTTAACATGAGAATCTTTGTTTAAAGATTTCCTGTGTAATTTGGTCATGGGGTGGGCAATAGGGCTGCACGATAAATCGCAATTTACATGAAATCGCGCCTATCGCAATTATGAAATTGCAACGGCTGCGATTTATCTTTTATGCGCAGTTTGTCAGTGCAGGACGGCTCTGTGATCAGTAGTAAATACTGCTCTATCTGAAATAACTGCGAGTTTGAGTCGCTTATAACGTGCGTTTGAAACATGCGTCAGACATCTTTCCAAACATGAGAAGCATTTAGTCATGTTTTAATCGAAGCGTTCTGTTTATTCAGCTCACCGGTAGTATGATGTTCATAGGGATTTCCATGAATGACGTGCGCTATTGTACTTCTGCGGCACATATTTGGAGTACCCTGCACGAGAGCGCCCTCTGGCTTGCAGATGGAGCAGCATTTACCACTGATCACAGAGCCGTGCTTCACTGAGAATCTGCGCATTAAATAATCGCAGCCTTTGCCAAATCGCGTGCGGTTTAATTGCGATTTTATCGTGCAGCCCTAGTGGGCAATATGGCAAAAATATCATATCACGATTTTCACGATCCATCATCTTACCACAATTCCTTTTTGTGTTTGTTTTTAAGACTGTTTAAGTCACTGAGCAGTACAGCCAAACTTATTTCCATATTTTAAAAATTTCATTTGTTTTTAAATTGAGAATCACAATTTTTTTTTTTGTCAAATCGAGATCATGATTCTCCCATGATTCTGAACAGACATTTTCTAGATGTTCTGACAAAATGCCAATTTATGCACTCTTTGTAAAATGCTTACTTAATCTGAATGAATTATTTAAAGAACAAAATCGGGTTGAGTGAATGATTCAATGACTCACTCATAAAGACTTGTTTCATTACTGGATGAATCAGCGTTTTTGAACGAATCTCTTGAATGAATGATTCAGTGACAAACACATTTTTAACAGTCACTTGTCGCCACCTACTGGTGTAATCAGTACAGTACGATAAAATCTTTATTTGATTTATTGCAACACAGAAATAATGATACTATATTTGGCCATTCCCTTCACTTCCTTAGAACTGTCCAACCGTGTCCGTTTTTAAACCAACAGCCTACAAGTTTAAAAGCTTTTATCTCTGCATCAAATTCAGAGAACAAAAAGGACATATGTAGGCATACTGATGGACAACATAATGTTTTCAGTGCTTGAAATAAGCCTAAGCTCAGTTGATCAGCGTAGGTCATCAGTTATCTTGGAAAGCGCAGAAGCAGTTAAGTAAAGCTGACAGATTACTGCCTCAGAGCCACAGTCCAGCTGCTATCAGAGTTGAATTCAGCCGTGGTTTGCTTTAACTGTCTTTGCTTCATGTGTTTGTGCGGGGCAGTTTCACACTAGAGTCCGTTTAATATCAGACTTGGGTTTTTGTTATGTTTGAAAGCTGTTTAGCGTTATGTCTAGATGGTCATCTTTGGTACTCACCCAATAGACCTTAATCAGGGTAACGCTAGGAGTGTAGGGGTTTTCAGTACAGCTGGGGAAATGAAACCGTTTTTGGTTTACTGAACTGTCTGTCTTTTAAATAATAGTGTCAATATTGTTGCATCCAGAAGCAACACACACTGCAGTTTATGGTGCTGTTGTAAATGAGGGAAGAGATTTGAAGCGCTTACACTTTTGGATGCAAAATGTTTTAGAATACGGTTAGAATTATTGCGCTCCTATTTGATGCGTATGCACGCGCCAGCACTCATTCATTGAAGTCTGCGAAGTTAAAAAGAGACTCGCTTGCTGTCAGGATAATCCTTCATGTTAAATGGAAATACGTGTGTGCATTTGTAACATTTAGAGGCAAGTATACAACCATGAATTGTAGGCTAAGTTGAGTAAAACGTGTCTCGGACGCATTCAACAACACGCATCTGACAGCATGTAGGTTCATGATTTAGTTTGAAGCGCTTGAAATAAGGCACGTCTCATGTTTAGGACGACTTGCACTTATCTGGCAGCAGCTCACTCTGTGTCCTTCATTACTTTTCAGATGTGTTCACAATGTATATATATATTGATAGAAAAATTGTCCCATCCTAGGGGGGAAACTGTTGAGTTTAAAATTGTTCCGCATGTGCAGTGGTTTAAAAAACACTGTATTTGTTCGTTACACATGTGTATTTTCAGTGCGAATATGTGTACCATTACTCCCCTAGGTAGGGTCATTCCTTGGTTGAAATCGCAGAACTGACACCACTTTTCTCCCCTCCATCGACAGCACTGATTGCGTTTACTGCTACCAGGTTGAGCTGAAAATGGTAATCTAGGGAACGTTTTTCCAATTATTAAACAAATTTGATAACGTTACTATTTCATACTGTTTTGTAAAGACTGGTCAGAAATCATGAGATTAATTGTCATTTTTTTTTCTGCTGACGATATCAAAGCCAATAAGGACTGCCACGTCAGTCGTTCAGGACAGTTGACACGACTGCCACTTCCCTGATCGGGCCAGTGCTGCATCACAAAAGTTTATCATTTGCACGTGTTTTTTAAGCCATGCCAAGTTAAATATTCAAGATGACGGTTTTGTGTGCGATCACACATCCAGAGCGCACGCCCAGAAAGCCGCTTCTCAGACAGCACACGAATGCTGAGTTTAGTTCTCTTTCACTTCGTCTTGCGCTTGAACACAATTACGTTAAGTATCGCGAGTATCCTAGTAAACATAGTGTGTTATAACTTAAGTGAACATAAACAGTTGAGAAATAAAACGCATGTGTATCAGTATATTGGATCCGTGCATTCGCTCTTAAAGTGACAGCAGACTAATATATCTGCTGCTGTCTTTGTTTTAATGTCAATCAAACACCAAAAGACAAAGAAAAAATCACTCACTGCTCTTGACTGAATAACTTTTGTAACTTAAATAAGCATTAATCTATATTTAATTTATGCAGTGAAGATATTTGATTTGATTATTTGTTCTTATTTTATTGCTGACAGTTTACTTGTCTTTAACAATATTTGAAAAATATATGAGTTAGGCTAGTAGTTTTTGGTGTCACAACCTTATTTATTAAGGTTATGGGTCAAAAACAACGAAGACAATAACCAGGCCTGTTTTATTTATTTATAATTTTTTTGTGGTGGGGCCAGTGAAAATTTTGGCAGGCCAAGTAAAAAGTATAGTAGTAGCGTTGAGCCCTGCAATTATTTTGGAAACAACTAATTTTGTTGTCTTTTTGTAATATAATACTTATTATTTTTATCACAGTATATATGGTTGCTGTTTGTAGCTTAATTTAATATTTTAAGAAGGGCTATCTTTTGCAAGGGGCTTCAAAAGGTTTGGAAACCCTTCATCTAGGATATTATTCATGTTCGAATGAAACCGTTCGAATGAAAACTCATCATTTGTAATTTGCCTGTTTATACTGTCTGATTGTTTGCCTTTGAACTTTCATTCTTTGTATGGATTTTTTTGGGGGGGATTTTCTGTTATCAAGCAAGGTGGGCAAACAGCTTGAGATATTCTGTCCGTTTCCAGTTGAGATTGATGGGTCAAAGACGTCACAGAGCCCATCATGCACGTGTGCCGTTTGCCGTTTGTTTATTAGCCTCCATCGATTCCATCTCAACATTTCACCCTCAGGCACTGCTATCATTCTCAGATTGATTCTTGCTGTTTTGTGTTTGGAGTCGTAAAAGGCAATTGTTTTATTCCCCCTCTATTCGTTTTTCTACGGATGTCTTCTGGGGAAAGCAGAGGTCCTGTTTCAAACAGCCAGGCTTTCTGTAGCAGATCTTCCTCTGCCTGCGGAAAATGTCTTTATCATTTAAAAAAATCACTTCCTTGTATGCGGCTCTAACGGAAGGCTAAGCATCAGTGAAGTGGATGCTGGGGAGTGGGGATAATTGTTTTTTAATTAGCCAAGAATAAATCTCTGCAGTTGTGGTTTTGATGTATTTCGGTTCCCTGCGTTTGAATCTCGAGCAGTGCTGGTTGTTAAGGCAAAAACAGGAATGCAGAAACACTGTTTTCTCTTACTTGGAAGGGTGATGGTCCAATCTCTTCTCATTGTTTGTAAAGATGTCGGCGAGAGACCTCAGACCCTGTTTGTTTGGTGCATCTCCACAGACGGCTGCAGATTAAGCTGTTTCATCTGGCAACTGCTGTGAAGATTCGTCTCATCTCCTGTGGCCGCTTCGCCTTTTCCTGGCTTAGTGAAGTTATTGGTTTCTCTGCAAGTGAAATGGAGTTGAGCTTTGAACTCTTAAGTATGCATGGCTTCTGCTTGCTTCTGCATTCTTTAGGACTGAGTTGTACTTCCACTCTTGTGGAACGGCCTTGTAGTTCGTCCTCTATGTCAAAGTGGACTATTGCTCACAATGTAAGGGTTTTATACACTCCTGAAAAAGGTAGTTTGTAAGTTAAATTACATTTAGAGTTAGTGATAGACGGCCAGATTGAGCCAATACACTTTTTTTTTCTCCTTATGACATTACAATAATACTATATTTCTCTTACTAAAAACACAAGAATCTAACTCAAACAACATTGGATATTTCATCATGCATTGTCATTTCTGTAGATTTAGATGACCATTTCTGTCGGGCTGGGTCGGTTAACAATATCATATCGAGATTGTGATACAATTTATGTCGATAACGATGAGATTTTCTCTCGATATGAATTACTCCAGCGGTTTATCACACAGCAGAAATAAACACGGCAACAGCCAGTCAGTGTGCAGGGAGCCGGCGAGGGAAACGAAAGCGAACTTACGTTACCCTCCAACGCTAAGGGAATTATGTGGAAGTGGTTTGTGTTTCCTAAAACCGACAAAGCTAAGGGCCGGTTCACACAAACGCGAGATGAAGGTCATGTTTTAACTTGAGTGCTGTGTTTTTTAGAACGCTGTATCATGCATGAGACGCTACAAAAGATGCGAGCTCAACCGTCAAACACATCTGAAAAACAATGGGAAAGTAACACAGATGAATGCAAAAATGCTTTCTGTGGGAACCGGCACAGGCCATCTGCAAAATATGTGGTTGGTTGGTTCCAACCAAGGCGAGACGCAACAAACCTTTTCCATCACCATCCCAACAACAACACAGAGAGTAAGAGAATACAGTCCCATGTTAATCTGTGTAGCATAATGACTAGTTACACCAGTCCATAGTTTATATTTCTGAACTTTATTTTATCTAACAGTAAAAAATATTTTGTATGGGTTGGACCTCTTCAAATCTTTGAGATGTTTGCTGCCACTATTTTAATACGTTGCATGGCAACCTAACTAGAGATACACCAATTGCAATTTTATTGGCCGATTTCTGAATTTTTTTTTTTTTTTTTTTTTTTTGTAAGTGTGACTTGCCGATACCGATTTTTGCTGATTCAGATTTTCTGAAGAACTATAATTGACGGCATGTACAAACAAAAATCACAATGGCATTTGTACAAACAAAAATAACAAGTAAAGTCAGTAATAAAATAAGAAAAAAATAAACAAATTGCAAACAACAGCACAAATAAATGCAATATAATAAAGAGAGATATGAAATAAACATGGCTTTAAGTTTTTCAGGTGGGTCTAACAGTAGGTTAATATTAAGGTAAGAAATACTACAGAAATTAAAGTAATCAAATGTAAAATATCACTGGATAGTCTTCATTGTAAAAATTAAATAAGATTATTTAATTTAAGGTTAATGCTTACAATTAAAGTTGCAAAACGTATTTAGTCAAGAGCAGAGTGATTTTCTTTGTCTTTTGTTCTTTGATGAACATGACAGCAGCAGTAGGTTTATTAGGCTGCTGTCACTTTAAGAGTTTATGCACGGATCCAATATACTGTTACACAACATGCGTTTTCTCTCAACTATACGTTCCAAAACCGACTGTGTTTAACTGAATACTCACCAAGACGAGCATTTTGACACAAGTTTGTATGTATTTGCCCGTTTAAGCGCGGTAAGCCACTCATTTTGGTACTTGCGACTCATAAACTGTTTGAGAGGCGGCTTTATGTGCGTCACTTATATTGATCAGTGGTGTGCGCACTTTTGGTGTGAGTGCGAAACCTGCGGGAATGACAAAAATGATGCGCAATACAAGCACTATTTAACCGGAGCAAATGAGACGAGTGAGTGAGAGGAGGCGGGTGTGTGTCAGTTCGCCGTCGGAGAGAAGAGAGCGAGAACACACTGCTGACGTTAATGCCTGTGCCGCTGGCAACAAAACGAACCAACTCAGAATCGGAAAAACGTGAGACTGACTGGCCGATCACCGGTCCAGGCCGAGAGAAAATCGTCTGGAAAAGAGCTGGAAATGTGGAAAATCGGCTGATGGTCCCTGGTCGATCGGTGCATCTCTAAACCTAACTTCTATTGTTTTAAGGCAGAAAAAGTTTAAAAGTTTATGTTGTGTTATTCTATTATTGTTTATAACCCATATTCTAAAATGTAATTAATGAACCCTCTGGTTTCTCCAGGCTTCAGTCATTGTCGGGATACTGTTCAAGCTGGCAGCATTATCAAATTATATATCGTGAGAAATATCAATATCGATCAATATGGAAAAAAATATTGTGATCATATTTTTTGCCGTATCGCCCCCAGCCCTACTTTGCTGTCATTTAACGCTCACTTTAAATCTGCTTTAAAAACGCTAATAATAACATTGAATAGATTTTTAAACATTTGCATTTCATGATTTCAAAAATAATGTTGAATTAAATTCAAAATATAGATTTTAATTTCATTTTAATTTCATTAAACGCTTCATTCTTTTCATGTTATTATTTAATGTCCATCTTAATTGCTGTCATTTTATCATTATATACAGGCTATATTTATATTTCAAACCCAGTCAGCCACTACCTACCTATTACAGAGTTCAGGTAATGTATGCAGAGAATAAGTTTTGATTTGCAGTCAAACATTGCTACCTAGATATTTAACTAAACAGCATAAAGTCTTCCTCACTCTGCAGTTTATTTAGTCAACAACCACCCACTTAAACACTAAAGCACTGTCTAAACCAACCAGAGTTCACTTTTAGATATTTATTTGAAACCGAAATCTTGTACTTGTTAAAAGTGCCTCCTAATGAAACTCTTTCAGGGACTATCCTTCAAAGATTTAATGCCTACCTACTTGGTATTAACTTGGTAAATTTGGCAAATCCAGTGATTATTTTTTCTTTACGACTGTTTCCAAGTGGACTGCTAAAACTAGCAGTCAGATTAAAACATTGGGAAAGTACGTTCTAGTTTTCTGCGCATAATTGCGTTAGTCGATCCACAAATGGCCTGAGCGTGGGTGTGCCGTCTGAGGCTGAGACTGCTGAAGAATAGGCTCTTTATCATCATTTCTCTGTGTCTTTCATTTCTTCTATCTTGTTTTAGGCTATGCTGGTGTTTTGCAAGAGTATTAAAAGCATCTGTGCTTAACCAAAGATGACTGACGTTTGGGCAAGATTTAGAAATCACATTGAATTCTCATCTCAGGAAAAGATTAGGTTGAAGAACTGGAATTTTGTTATTCGATTTGAAGGCCTTCACTTTTTCCTACCCGTCTTTGTGTGCGCATGACAGTTGTTTTCTGCCAAGGCAATTCAGCTAGATTGTGGCACTTGGCATCAAAACCACTTGGAGGTTTTTTTCGTTTACATTCTGAAGGCTCGTGTGTCAGTATCGGCAGATGCGCTCTCGTTATTCGTCACTATTAAAAGTCCTGAATGCACTCATTGATGTATAGCAGAGAACATCCAGATCCTGTGAGGTAATTGCTTGATGAATGTGGTACGGAGGATATTAGGGCTGTAAGTATATTTGAACGGCCTGTAGTGTGTTTGAGCATGTCTGTGTGTTTTCTGGGAGAGCTGACAGCTGGATGTTTGCTCGTCTGTTGTGTCAGCGCACCAGCTTCCACTCTGGCGAGTCACGCATGATCATAAATCAGCGGGCGGTTGAGATGACAGGAGCTTCTCTCACTGGTGTGATGTTTCATGCAGGAGGTTAAAACAGTCATGGAGCTCCTGAACCTGTTATTATCTCAATCACTAGTGATAACAGGCCATTAGGCACAATTCAGACATGCTTCACTATTTTTCCACATGACCTTCCTCCTCATCATGAGGTTCCATCATTTAGATCAGGAGTTGGGAACCTTTTTAACACATACTCTATTTTGTATCATCAATGAGGCCTTATATTAATACGCCATCATTCAAAAGTTTGGGGTCGGTAAGACTTTTTTTTGTTTTTGAGAGTTTTATTTCATCAAAAAAATACTGTAAAAACATATGTGAAACGATATTTTAAAATGGATTTTTTTCCTGTGATGGCATCATTACTCCAGTCTTAAAGTTTTATCCCTTAAAACTCATTAATTATCAAAATGACATATTTAAAATGTTTTATCTTGTTAAAATAATTTCTTCATGCCTTAAAATAGCTTGAAAGTAACTTGACACCCTTGCTTCATTTAGTATTCACTGACTCATGAATATGCAAATTAGCCCCGCCCCCAGCCAATCACAGCAGCTCGGATTACCTGATCCACTTGCTTAACTGTAGTAAACGCTACACAATGCCAATATTAGTTTAATTCAGCCATATATGATTGAACCAGAAACTGATTCAGAAGAAGAGGAAGAGTGAATTATACAGGATCGTCTACAAGTCGATGTATCAGAATGGTAATGCGTTTTATGTACGTCAGTCACATAACGGTAATTAATATGATTAGCCTTTGGCTTGACTACATTATCAAACAGCTAATAATAATGTGTTGCTCAGTGTTGGGAAGGTTACTTTGGAAATGTAATAGGTTACAGATTACAAGTTACCCTATTTTAAATGTAATAAGTAGTGTAACTGTTTCAATTACTTTATTAAAGTAATGTAACTGATTACATTTTATTGCTTTTTGATTGCTTTTCTATTTTCCAGCACTGGAATCCATTTTTATCACTCGCCATGGTGGCATCTCTGACGGGTTGTAGCCTAAAGCTTTCAGCGGCGATGTGGACTGATGTAATTGGCAGACGTGGTGCGCTGCACATTCAAACAAGAGAACCAATCAAAAGCATAGCTTTACTAAACGGCCTTTAAATGGCAGGAGGCATCGTGCACATCAAAAACAGACACAGCAACAAATGAATATTATTCAACATATCCTATCTTTTTACAGAAAATATTCTGATGTAACGCCCTTTGTAATCATTGACATTTTCATAAGTAACTCATTTAATTACACATTTTTTTCTCAGTAACTGTAACGGATTACAGTTACATTTATTTTGTAATTAAATTACGTTCCTTACGTGTTGCTAATGTTACACACACCATGTTCGCCATCTCAGAGTCAGACAGATGCCTTCTGAAAATCAGCAAGACTTTAAACGTCATTTAAAGTCAGTGGAGAAAGGCATATAGTTCATTATAACATCGTTAAAGCCCCGCCCACATGTTGATGGGATTGGTAACATGTTTGGTACATCTGAAAAAATAAAAAAAACTCAATTTTTCCTCTATTCCCTCTCTATTCTAGCTTATGCTACTCTAAGCAATGTCCAAAACGTAGTATTTCAGGCACTTTTGGTGATTTTTCGGCTCTTCATGACGGCTCGCTTGCTGTATTCCTCAGTTGTAAGTCGCTTTGGATAAAAGCGTCTGCTAAATGAATAAATGTAAATGTTTGTGATGGTAGGAAACAGGCGGTTTCAAACTGCGTTTTTGAGAACGTACTCCGCAATGATGATGTTGACTGATGAATTTGCACATGGTTTGTCTGAAAGCATATTAAAAACACCACATGGACACATAAACAACATTAAAAACTTGATTTAAAGTGTCACATGATCCTTCAGAAATCATTCTAAAATGCTGATTTGCTGCTCAAGAAACTTTCAAACACGGCAACAACAACAAAAAAAACGTACTAACCCCAAACTTTTGAATGTACTTTCCCATCACCTCCGAAGTGTGAGAGCGACTGCATTTCCCAAACGAACATTTACACTCGTGACCCGCTGCAGTGCTGTTTTTGGTTTACACTATGCAATCATTTCTCTCTCATATTTTCTCTTTGGTGACATCATGTGAGGGATATTCCACATGGAGTCCTGGAGGAAAACATGTGACAGCAGATATTTTCTCTGTTAGGAAAAAACCTTGCTATGTGTGTGTACTGTGCTAGATGAACTGGCACTTGCATATTGTTGGCTTGATTGCTTCTATTGCTCTCTTCATTTGTAAGTCGCTTTGGATAAAATGTAAATCATATGTTTTATTCACAATTAATAATGTTAGATTTGCTCATGATAGCCTCTCATTTGCTGCTTAGTGAGTGTTAATTTTGGACCTTGACTTCAGTTTTTCTAAAGTAAACAACTAAATATAATTACAATCATATAATATTCCTGTCTCTCCGTTTCGTGCCAGTGTTTACTCCTCTGTGTGCCAGCGGTGGGGCACATGCCCTAACGTTGATGATTCCTGGTTATTAATATATTTAGTCATCTTTTCTCTCTTTTTTTTGCCGTTTCTTTATTGCACCAAAGTTACAAAATATATCTTTTTAGGACTAATTAAACTGTATGGCATGTTTCCTTTGTTTTGGTCATGAGTGGGGATTGAATCTCGTCAGTTAAGAGTTCAGAAAGTCAATGTTTACAGTTGCCGGTGTCATGGATAATATCAAAGCTTGAATATTATTGGAGCATCTTTCTCTTTTCCTTTAAAGGTATTTTTGTGCCATTAGCGACACCAAATATAATTGCATAGTTCCTAAACATATCAGAGTAGTAATAATTATGCATGAACTCAGAGACTGTAGATGTAGGAGTTGGATCTCTCGCAGAAAAATACCATGATGTGCCCTGTGAAGCAGCATGTCCTGTTCATACCGGTCTATTTCTGTCCGTTCACCTGGCTGGTGTCCGTCACAGCCCCTGAATGCAGCTAGGGTCAATTAGAGCGCCTGAACACACAGCCACTGTACCTTAATTGAACAAACGGGCCTGTGCTCGCGCCGTGAGATGATGTGGTGTCAGTGAGCCTGCTGTGTGGGCCCTGTTCCCCTGGAGTGAGGCTTAAGAAACTCAAAGCATCTCTGGCTCTTAATGAGGTCCAGCGGCGTCCAGCAGGGTGCAGGTCAGGTCCTCTCTGTAACAGCCTTCATTAAATAGTCTACCTGAAGGGCATGTGCAAATGCTCTCCATGTGTCATTTATTTCCTGTCTGAGATCCACTAGCGCTTATCTCGCTTTTGTCTCTCTTGCTGTTTTTCTCTTCAGATGGAGTCTCCGGTCTCCACGCCGGCCCCTCCGCCGCTTCACCTCCTCGCCTCTATGGGAAACAGTGACATCGCCTCACCTTGCGAGCAGCTTATGGTGCGCACACGCTCGGTGGCTGTCAACACATCTGACGTGGCCCTGTCCACAGAGCCGGAGTGCCTGGGACCCTGTGAGCCGGGCACCAGCGTCAACCTGGAGGGCATTGTGTGGCAAGAAACTGAGGACGGTAAGAAAACGTACTGTACTAGCAAGGCCATGCGAGTTTTGATTAGACTTTTTTTGATTGAACTTGTTTCAAAGTCTTGACCTTATTGTAGCTTACTCTGGCCAAGAGCCGCCAACGTTAAGAGGAAGAGGCAGTCTGACTGACATGCGAAGCGGCTAACCTGGTTTGTGTTGTTTTTGTATAGCGTTTAAAGGCAAGATTATCTGAAATACATTATATAATTTAAACAACAGGGGAAAAGATGATTTAAAGCATTAGTTCACCCAAAACTGAAAATTATCCCATAATTTACTCACCCTCAAGCCATCATAGGTGTATATGACTTCTATATTAAAAATATCCAAGGTATATAATGGGAGTGAATGGTACCTCAGATTTTGAAGCTCAAAAAAAGTGCATCCATCCATCATAAAAGTAATCCATACGACTCCAGGGGTTAATAAAGGCCTTCTGAAGCCAAGCCATGCGCCTTTGTAAGAAAAATATCCATATTTATAACTTTATAAACTATAATTACTGGTTTCTAGTTCCAGTGGAGGAGTGACCTCTGACCCGACACATGACATATTGACGAACGCAGAAGCGCAGAGAATAGAGCAAAACAAAACACCAGTCACGAATTAGAAGTCTAAAACGAGAGTTTTTAAAGAGAAATGTGTGAGGAGCTTGAGTTTGTTGTTTGGACCGCGAGAGGCGTCTCCTCTCACCTGAGCTTACGCTACTCTAGACTCGTGTACAGCTGTTACCGGAAGCCACTGATTATAGTTTATAAAGTTATAAATATGGATATTTTTCTGACAAAAATGCATGGCTTGGCTTCAGAAGGCCTTTATTAACCCCCTGGAGCCGTATGGATTACTTTTATGATGGATGGATGTGCTTTTTTGGACTTCAAAATCTCAGGCTCCATTCACTCCATTCAAGCTCGGAAAAGCCAGGATATTTTTAATATAACTCCGATTGTGTTTGGCTGAAAGAAGAAAGTCATAAACACCTAGGATAGCTTGAGGGTGAGTAAATTATGGGATAATTTTTATTTTTGGGTGAACTAACCCTTTAAATAGTGTCTGTGATTGGTTGTAAAGAAAATTTGGATATTTGTATCGATTGTGATTCTGATTATTTCACAGATATAACTCAAAATACTGTACTTCTGCTCATGCATATCTAGTTTACTCCAACAAAATTCTGATCACTAACTTGGGAAATCCAGTGATTAGTTGTTCCTCGGAGCTCATCGTATCAAAGCAGTATCGTTGTTTCCAAGTGGAATGATAAAAACAAGCCAATCATGATATTTTGTATGCATACAAACTGGTGGTGGTTGAGAAAATACCCCTGATCCCGTTGTAAATCAGTAAGGCTCTGTTTACACCTGGTATTAAGATGCGTTTTGGTCGATCTGATCACAAGTGGACGACACTAAATACAGGTGTAAACGGGTCTAAAACGTTTTGAGCTTGTCCACTTTCGACCACTTCCAGAGGTAGTGGAGAACACATTCGTCCGGATTGCTTTCGTAGTGTAGACGCTCATGTGTTCAAACAGCCACAAAAGACCGTCTTCTCTCCGTCTACTGACCTAATGCGTGAACATTATGGGACGCACACTAGGCAGACGGGATTTAAACTTTGTCGGCTGGAGACCCAAGTTTGGTTTGAAGATGAAAAAAACTTACCAATCACAATGTTCTCTCACCACTCCTGATTTCTAACACACACTCACAGTGTGAGTTCATTCATTTATTCATTCATTCATTTTCTGTGTGCAATTTTAATTGTTCATTGGTTTATATGCATGTAAACTTAACTTAAAAAAAGAAAGAAAAGAAAGAAAGAAAGCAGTGAAAAAAAACAATTAAGAGTAGCAAAAATTGAAACTTGGTTGAGTCCTCAGCCAAGATACTATTCACAGAAGTAGATGCTTAAATATTTTTCAGGCTCCAGCAAGTGTTACTGATTGAAGACAAAAACACTGGCAGCAAGTTACAGTGGTACTTCAGCAGTTACTGAGAATAACAAAAACCGTCCAATTTTAAGTCATGGGGATACAAAAACAATTTAGAGTCTAGAGAATAATTGGCTGTGTTTGGAATATGATGGGTTGATTTAGGGATGGGCGATATGGCAAAATATCATATCACGAAACCATGTTGGTTTTTAAGACTATTTTGCCAGTCACTGAGCAGTACAGCCAAACTAATGTCCCTATTTTAAAAAATGTAGGCTTACAAGGTAACAAAAAGATAAAAGGAAACTTTATTAAAAATAAGAACAAATTACAAATAATAGAATAAATACACAACATAAGATACAAATTAAATAAACAGTGCTTTACTTTTTTTTTTGGCAAGGTCTATTTTGAATATTCAAATAAAACTGCATTGACTTCTACTGAAGTTATTCAGTGAATGATTTTCTCTGTCTTTTGTTGTTTGATTAACATTAATGACACAAAGTCAGCAGGTTTATTAGGCTCATGTCTCATGCACGGATCCAATATACTGACACGCATCCAAACTGTTTACATTCACTTAAGATATAACCGACTGTCTTTATGTAAACCTTGTATGTATTTGACAGTTAAAGCTCAATTAGAGAACTTAGTTCAGTACTCGCACTGTGACAGCCGGCTTTCTGCTGTATGTCAGAACAGCGTGAGTTTATTCCCAAGCATTTGTGCTTCAATGGATACAAGAGCTGAAATGTCTTTGAAAATAAGGGTGTAGAAAAGCACAGGTCTAGAGTAATCCTTACAGTACACAAATACCAAAGTAATAATTTGTTCCTGTTCTAATTTACATATTAGTCTCTTCCTGAATTTCTCCTCAGGGAACTATAAAGTACATCTATCTATATATCTCATATGAAAACACCTGCCTCGTAATGATTTCAGCTTCTCATTTAGAGCAGTGCACGGCACCTCGCGCTTGCAATTTAATTTATTCTAACTGGATTTGGCCAGATTCTGTAGGTTTGGGGTTTTTTTTATCCCTTCTAATCATAGCCCACTGCAGAAACGTCAATGTGTTCTGCTCTCCACCAGCCTCAGTCTTGATTGTCGAGAATGAAAAGGAAAAATCTCCTTCGAATCCCTAAATGAGAGCATATCTAGGCCTTGGGTAGGCAGTGGAATATGTGCCGCCCACACTCTGCCTGCTGCCATCCTCCCAGTGCCGCCACATAAAGGCCTGCTTCATCAGCATTCAGAGCGCATTGGCTGTCTAAGTGTTTTCTATTCCTCTTGCCATGGGCACAGTGTGTGTGATTCATCCTGCTCCTCTGTGGCCACTCTAGTGTGTGTGTCTTTGACATGGAGAGAGAACGCAGTTGAAGGGTCAAGAGGGAGAGAAAAACAAGACCGTTTGTGTGGCCATTGACAGCCCTTCCCAACCAGTGCCACACTTCCACAACATCAGCTCGGATCTTTTTTGCAGGACGGGTCTCAAACACAGGGCTCCAGTCATCTGCTCTTTCACTTCAGAGAGGGAACCATTGTTGTGCAGATCCCTCTCTCTTTCTCTTTGGGATGCGAGAGCTGGTTCCACTGGTGTGCATCTCTCCTTTTGATGTGTTATTTTTCTCATCGGGGTGTTGGGCAGATCTGTATCGTGGTGACACTTTGTGTGGGTGGGAAGTAGAGCAGCAAGATCCCGTCTCTCACACACTTTGAGATGTCTTTCCGCTGTGCTGCACTCTCTTAAAGACGTTGCAGACAGTCCACCCACACTCCTCATAAAGATAACTTCCGAAGTCCTAACGTTTATTTTGGTTTTGAATCGTTAATGCAGGAGTGATGTGCCTTGCCGCAGACTTTAGATTAAACACACCTGATGATGAAGACGTTCATGTGCATTCAACTCATAAATACGATCTTTCCGACATTACTTGAACGCGCAAAAAGACACCTCTGGCCCTCAAGATCCACTTTCCTGCAGAGTTTAGCTCTAACCCTTATCAAACACACCTGAACATGCTAATCAAGGTCTTCGGGATTACTAGAAAGCTACAGGCAGATGAGTTTGATCAGGGTTGGTGCTAAACTGCAGGAAAAAGTGAATCTTGAAGGCCAGGACTGTTCGAAATCACCCCCTATACCCTCATTCCCTATTGCCTATATTAGGCGATATCAAGTATCAACTATATCAAGTTCATTCCACTTGAGGTATTGAATGAAAACGAGTGAGCGAATTCGGACACTAGTACGCCGGCATAGTTTATGCTTGCTGTTTAAAAATGATTTGAAACTTGGCAAACTGGCAGCTCCAGTAGTGAGATGAAAAGATTTATCTTAAACTCTGTCATGGAAACCATGTATTATCCTTAGTTAATTAATTTAACAATCAGTTAAATAGGAATTTACACCTGTAGCCACATTGGATTGGTTTGGAAAATGGATGGATGGATGATTCAGTTGCGGGCACCGTCTTCTGGTCAGACATGGGAATTCATTCGGCAAGACCCTCACAGTGCATTATGGGTGTTCTCTAGCCGTTGAGTATACATTGGCTGTACGCTTGTTATTGCGGTGCATTGTGGGATTGAATGAGTGCACTCGATAATGTCCACTATGGTTTAGGACACCACTACAAATGGCTATGCCCTATTTAAGGGTATAGGGAGCGATTTCGGACATAGCCCAGATTTGCCCAGCCCTGTCATAAGACCATCCAAATTCCCTGCTATATAGTATGCAAATAACAGTACGCCAAAAAGAGTAGTATGTCCGAAGACATCGTATTGGGAAAACAGTAGATGAAAAGTCCCCGGATGACCTACTACTTCCATTCGATGGACGCTTTACTGTCCCATGAGGCCACGGGAGGGGATTTATGAATGGAAGTGACGCAACTGACGCTGGTTGGTCACGTGACAGTAACAACATGGCGGATGTAGTATGTCTGAATTTAATTCATACTACCCATATTTATACTATATAGAACATATTTTTTTAAAGGTCGACTTGATTGGCATGACTTAATTGGCATCATTACAGTGGTTGTCAGTCCACTACTTTTGTTAGATCTCCCTTAGTTTCACTATGGATGCATGCAGGATGACCTGAGATTTCTGCAAAAAACGAGGTATCTTGTTGGGGAGCATAATTTAGCAGCATTTGTGTCAGGAATGTAACTAGTAAAACAACAAATGTTGCCTAGGGCAGCTCGCTGGGCTTTGTAACAGAGCATCTATCTTCCATGACTTATTGCAGATCAAGTTGTTGCTGAGTCGCAGTGTCCTCTCCTGACTTCCTCGAATCAACAGTGCCGTGCTTTATTTCAGCCAAAGCCTGTGGAAATCGTATCTAGTGCACTGCAACCTTTTATTTGTGGATGGGCATATTGACTTGCTCATGTTTCAGCCCAGTGCATGAATCCCAGAATGGCAGGAGGTTAAGGGCAGACAGCTCTCAGTTCATGATGAAACAGTCAGAGGCAGATTGGTGCAATATTTCTAGGCATCACTCTGACACAAATCCCCTCTGCAGGACGCTGGAAGCAGACCAGGGTCGTGTTGGTGTGGCATCCACTCTCACAAGCCGTGCATGCTGATGCCTCCAAATGTCAGCCCTAAATCTTCTGAAAGTTTATTGCTCTTGAAGTAGAGCCCAGAAAGCCCTCACCCACAGACTATGAGGGGCTCAGTGCCAGCAAACACAACCGTGCCAAACAGCAAGGCTAATATGCCAGTATCCTGATTCAACCCTCTTTCCAAGGCCACCTCAATAAGCCATTGCTATTTTATGGCCAGAATTGACTGTTGGTTTAAGCAAAACATAGCTGATTGTGTCATTAGCTTTTGTTTTCATTTGCATACTTGTCACTTCTTGGATTTCATCATGAGGCCAATGAAGTGCATGCATCTTAAAAATCAATCAAACCTACCTCCTGATGGTTTTAGACGCTTGTTCTTTTTAAGAACTCATGAAATCTCTCGACTCTGTGCTCATGTATTTCCAAGTGAAATGGAAAGTTTGGGTGGACATATTGGATGACTACTCTGTTTTTAAAATATCACTAGGCGTAAGTAACGAACGATTTTTAAAAATATTTTCATTATGACTGCAATTGTTTTATCATCAACAAATAAGACATATGTGTGTGTGAGTTTTTGTTTTGTTGAATTCTTTATGTATTGTGTTTTGCATTTTAAATATTACATGTGAACAATATATGGATTTAAATCCCTGCTAGTAAATCTTGACAGAGCCGGTGTAGCCTTTAAAAACAAATAGAGCTGTTTTTAATGGAGTGTAAGAGTGCAGCCGTGCACATGCCAGGCTTCTGTTTGTTCCACTCTGGCGTCTGAAGAGCATCAGAGGTGAAATGCCGGCCATTTAGCCTCATTTAGTCTGGGTTCAGACAGGTGGCCAGAGAACCACTAATGACTGCAAGTGAAATAGGAAGGGGCCCCGCTAATGTGCTTTTCGACTGACCTCCATTGACATTTTTCAAAGGAACGGTCATGAATTCAGCTCTCACATTCAGATGCCCATGCTATAATGCTTGGGATGGTGGAAAACAAGACTAAAAATTTGAATAAAGCAACATTCTACAAAATAAAATGTTTTAAATGTTTTACTTTAAAAATGTTCATTACGTGTACAAAATAGTATACTGAACCTTACATCAAAGAGGCTTACCTGAAATACATTAGTCTGACTGAAGCCATATCAATGTTACACAACATTATACTGCCTCTCATGAGCTATTAAGGGCATTTAATTGTAATCTAATATTGATTTTGCCTGCTATTATGGTCGTGTAAAATCACAGAAATATCCAGCACTTACCTGTCCAAGCTTCTGTAGCGAAGCCTCTGAATCACTGCCAGACACAAACATTTTCATTTGCTTCAGCTGTTTTCACACAATTGCTAAACCATTTACAGAGGCGGCTCACAGTACTGCAAAGTCAGATGGAGGACACCATCAAACAATTTTCCTTCCAGAAATGACACACTCTACTTCTTACAGCTTTTAGATGGTGTAATCATGAAGTACACAGTATAAAATAGCATGGCTGCTTTGAGAGTCTCCATTTGAACTCTTTAAATGGGAACTGTGGCTTCTGCCAGGACTGTGCGTGGAATATTGTGAGGTGAATGAGGTGGAGCATTAGAATTATAACTCCATAGTATTAGTGTCTCATTGAGCCTCCAGAGATATTCTCACATTAAATTAAGGGTCGTCTTTATTTTTTACAGGTATGCTGGTAGTCAACGTTACCTGGAGGAACAAAACATATGTCGGAACACTTTTGGATTGTACACGTCATGACTGGGCCCCTCCAAGGTACGTGAAATGTTTTTTTCACGTTTCAAATCAAGAAAATCAAGTGTGCCAGGATCCTGTTCTCTGGTCTCTGACTGTCAGCCCCCATCTCTTCCTCTCACTTCACTTGCCCTTACTCCCTCTAGACTAGCAGTAAGCCAGGTGTATCACGTCATAACTAGGGATGGGCGATATGGACTTAAAAATATATCACGATATTTTCTGGTATTTATTGCGATAACGATATCAATGATATAAATGTAGTACCATTCCCCATGTTTTTGGTTACAAGTGAGAGCTGCACGCATTCTTGAGAGCCTCAGAAACACAAACCTTGATCTAAAGTAAAACGTACCCATCATCAATAGGCTCCTATAATAAACAAATTACATAAAAGAAAATCCAAACACCAGCCTTTTCAGAAATAGAAAAAATTGCAGATATACTTTTCTTCAGTAAAAGTGCACATAATCTTTAAATAGTGCAACTGTGCTGGAAAACATCACACAATACAAACAATAATAATTCAAATCAATGACAAGTTTGAAATGTAAACACAACCACACTAAGGATTGATGAGCTTCTGGGTTCATGAACATTAAATCACGTTGTCAGCGTCGCTTGAACTGATTAGCTGAAATCAAAACAGGGACAGTAATAGGTGAGCGCCAGCCAATGAGACTGCCGTTTGCGCATGAGCTTCTTCTTGTTCATAAAGGCTGAATAATTCCAAACGAGCGGCGTTATTTTACAGGAAAATACAACAAAGAATATTGTCTACATGTAGCACGTCAATTCTGCGTGGTATAAGACTCTCTCTTTGAGTGTGTGAGAAACACGGAGCACTCTCAGCAAAGCGATGGCCTCACACTAGTGTTTACTGTGTGTCAAATACACTGTGCATTCATTGAGATGAACTGAAATAGTGTGCTTTACGGAGAGCGAATCGCTCAAGCGCTCAGTCCAAGTGCTTAGCGAGTGAAAATATATCCATGTGTACAGGTTCCAGATTGTAGAGGTAGCTCTTCGTTTACCGATAAACTCCTCCGCAGCTTCCGCCATAGTTGTTTTCGCTCTGCACGTGAGCTGCGAATGGGTCGCGTCATCAACTAGGTTTTATCGTTATTATCGCGGGAAGACTAATTCTTATCGTGGGGAGAATTTTTAACGGTATATCGCAAACAATAAGATATCGCCCATCCCTAATCATAACCCTTAGGGATGAGGCACACTATTAAAAACACACATCACCAAGCCTATCAGGTGATAAGAATAGAATCCCTCTTTTGGCTTAATGCAAAAATCTACAATAACAACTGTGGTCTAATTTATCCATTGACAGCATTTAATTTAGTGATTGACATGACGGCTAATTATTAAGTTAATTGTGAAGGTCTATTAATAATGTTCATTTTTCTTTCAGGTTCTGTGAGTCTCCCACAAGTGATCTAGAAATGAGAAATGGACGTGGCCGTGGTAAAAGAATGCGACCCAATAGCAACACCCCAGTAAATGAGAACAGCAACTCGTCTGATAATAAGGGCAGCAACAACAGCAAGACAAGAGCAAGTTCCAACAGCAAGGGTCGACGTGGAAGCCAAAACTCCTCTGAGCGCAGGACTCCTCCCAACAGCAACACAGAGGACATAAAAGCCAGTCCCTCCTCGGCCAGTAAGCGCAAGAGCAAGCCTGCATCAGACATGGAGCCCAATTCCAGCTCTGAGGATTCTAAAGGCAATAAGCGTATGCGCACAAATTCAAATGGTGGAATGACCTCTTCTGCACTCCCAATTCCTATCATCAAAACTGAATCCCTTCCTCCTCCACTAGACCGAACCTGCCCCTCACCTGTACTTATTGACTGCCCACATCCCAACTGCAACAAGAAGTACAAGCACATCAATGGCTTGAAGTACCATCAGGCTCGTGCTCATAATGACGATGATATTAAGTTAGACATGGATGGGGACAGCGAGTATGGGGAAGAATCCTCTCTCCACCCAGAGCCAGGAAGTTGCAACGGAGCTTCGATTACACAGAAAGGCTCTCTCTCCCCAGCACGGTCTGTCACGCCTAAAGGAAGAGGCTTTGATGCTCAGAGTCCATCTCCCTCTCCTGGAAAGTTTGTCTCTAAGACAAAGAAAAAGAATGGTGATGTTGAAGCAGACGTTTGTGGCACACCTATGGAGGTTTGTGAGGATGGGCCTTGCGTCACTGCTGATGAGGCTAGCAATGATGGCATAGAGGATAGGAAGTCCAAAAAGCCCAACAGCAATGTCAAGTCTGACAAGCTGTCCCAGAAGAACATGAAATCTTCCAGGACAATGGCTCCATCCATACCTTCTCAGCAGATGTACTCTCTGCAGCCAACATCATTCAGTGGTGGGAGCCCCAACCATCCCCCTGGGATGCCCAACCTGTTGCAGGGCATCCCCAAGAGTCCCCAGCTAAAAGGCATGCAATCTAAGTTAGGTGTAGCAGGGGACTCGTCGCCAATTAATCCAGCCTTGAGCAGCTCCAAGGACAAAAAGAAAAAGGATAAGAAAAAGAAAGATTTGGCCAAGGATGCAGACAGTCCCAAGCTCCCAGCAAAAAGCGGGAAAACTGAAGAGGGGAAAAGTCCATACTCTGAATCCTCTGACCCAGGAAGCAGAAGTGAGGGTCATCTTAATGGCTCCTCGGACCCTCATCAAAGCCGCCTTGCTAGCATGAAGGCAGAGGCGGATAAGATATACAGCTTCACTGATAATGCTCCCAGTCCATCCATCGGGGTGGCCAGTCGTGTGGATAGCAGCGGACAGCCTCTCACTCCTCTTCACGTTGTCACCCAGAATGGGGCTGATAGTTCCTCGGTAAAGACGAATAGTCCTGCATACTCTGACATATCTGATGCCGGAGAGGACGGGGAAGGCAAAGTGGAAGGGGTCAAAGTCAAGACGGAAGATCAGTCAGGCAGGGACGGTGCGAAAAAGGCTCTCTTTCCGCCTCAGGCATCCTCTAAGGAATCTTCGTATTATGCTAGCTATGACAACTACTACTCTCCCAGTTACACCCACCCTAGCCCCGGTGGTTCCACTGGTGGTGGGCCTCTACCAGACGTGCAAGCTGTGAAACTGAAGAAAGAAGATGAACAAGAATTGCCAGAGGAGAAGGCGAAGGTGGATGTGCAGGATGAGCGCAAAGCTGAGGTCACTTCAAGTCAGCCACACCAACAGCAGCAAGCCTCGGTCATTCAGCAGCGCTCCAATATGTACATGCAGCCGCTCTACTACAACCAATACTATGTTCCCCCATATGGATACCCAGACCAGGTTTATCACAACCACCTCATGAACACTAATCCAACCTACAGGCAGCAGTATGAGGAGAGGCAGAGACTCATGGCCGAGCAGCACAGGTCTGCTGAGAAAAAGCCTGATTCAGGTGTAAAGGACAGAGAAGCCTCTATGAAGGAGGACTGGAAACAGAAGGGCCCTGTTCCTCCAGGCCTAACAAAAGCCCCCAGCCTTTCAGACCTGGGAAAGCCACAGGCCACTGGCAAGCAGAGAGACACTAACTCCGAACCTGTCAAGTCAGTCATCATCCCTAAAGGGGAGGAGGTGAAGCTGCAGCCACAGCAGGCTGAGGGGCTTAAAATGAAGCTCAGTGAAGCTGGCCATCATGGAAAGGATGACTCAAAGGCAAGTGTAGAGTCTGCCAGGCTGGGTATGGAGCAAGCCATGTGGTACAGACAGGTGAGGCAAACATGTGATTCTTGAACTGAACAACTGCACTGTTTGCAAGCTAGAGGGATAGTTCACACACAAATAGGGCTGCAACAACTAGTCGATAAAATCGATAATAATCGATAGTGAAAATCATTGATAACGATTCTCATTATCGATTAGTCGGGTCTGCTCTCTGTACGCAAAACTTCAACCGGTCGCGCCAAATTACAGCACTGAATAACACATTTCTATGGACAAAATGTGCATCTAGAAATAGTGGAGTGGACATGATCCAAGCGCCCAAAACATGAGAATTGTTTATTGCAAGTATTTCCATTTTGCATGAAAGCGCGTCCTGACAGTGTGTGTTAAACTTCAAACTTCACTGAAAGAGCGCCGACGGGCGCGCGCATGCGCGTCAAACACACAGAACGCAGTCGAGAGGGAGACAAATATTCAGCGCAAAACACTCATTTAGCTGAAATATCTGCTGTTGGACGCTAAATTTAGGTTAAAAGTCAACGTGTAATTCAAGTATTTTATGAGAGTAGTGACTGTAAAGGGATAACAGCTGTAGTTGAATATAAATGTTAGACGTTTCTTGAACCCTATTTACAGGATAAAGAAATGACAGTAACAGGTTACTGTGTCCAGAGCGAAAATGTGTGTGTGTGTGTTCCTGCAGAACATTCGTCTAATCTGGTAACACTGAGTTTGTGTTTTTTTGTTTTTCTTTAATATCATTTTAATGTAGTGATTTAAACTCCTTTTGCTTAGTAACTGTTTTTTTGTACATAATGTATAGCACAAACATACCCTTACGAAAATTAACCATGGTTTTATTATAGTAAAACCATGTTTTTGCCGTATTGATTACCATTTGTATAACCCCATAAATACCATATAGATCCAACTATGGATTTGAAGCAAAACAATGGTTAATTTGTGGTTACCATTGAATAACTACAATAAACCTGTTTATTTATTATTATTATTATTATTATTATTATTGTTATTTTTGTTTGTTTTATTCAATGTAAAACCATGGTTAATTTATGTAATGGTAGATATATTCACTATGTATGTTTTCATAGCACAGCTGACATGTTTGTTTGAAGGACAGCACTGGACAGGATGTGGAATAGTGTGTTTTGTCAACTGAAAAAAAAAAAAAAAGGCTTTTTATCCGATTAATCGAAAAAATAATCGACCAACTAATCGATTATCAAAATAATCGTTAGTTGCAGCCCTACACACAAATGAAAAATCAGTCATCATTTACTCACCTTCATGTCACACAGTGACCGGGGAGTCTGAAAAGGACAAAAACAAGCACAATTAAAGTCTTCTAATGCAAAACGCAAGATCTAAGTATTGTTATGAGAATTTAAATCAAAATGATAAAATCACAGATTTCATCAGGGTGAACTAATTTCATTACCTTTCAAAACCATAACTGTAACTTCTTTCTGTTTCCAGTACCCTGACAGTCAGAGACCGCCAGATGAGGAGCGAGACAGGGAGCGAGACAGAAAAGGCAGAGATGAGAGGCCTAGGCCGAAAGATAGCAGCTCCAAAGATGATAGTAAAGATGGAACTGATGGTTCATGTCCTCCCAGCACTGAGGACCATCGAAGTGGAGGGAAAGATCCCCGGCCCAATGCCCACATACCTTTCAGCTCCCCCTTGGCACAGCACCAACCCTACCTGCATTACATGCATGGATATCCTTTTGGACAAAGCTACGATCCCAACCATCCTGGATACAGAGGCATGTCCTCCGTCATGATGCAGAACTACCCAGGTATAACAAATAATAACATCTGAGTTTAACGATTGATTTGTATGGCTTGGCCAACAACATACTCTATGCAAGTACAGAATGGTGCAAAGGATCACTTGGAAGACACATTTTTTTTGCGTTGCATTATGTTAACAAACGTCAGTACTCAAGGTGGCAACTGAGTTACTTTCAAATACCGCTGCTTTTTAACCAATGCGTTATCAGCTAGCTTTAGACATGACAACAGTTTAACTTGTTCAGCAAGAATATCCCCTTGTAGATTACATAATCCCCATTATAGCACCCCTTGTGGCAACGTTGAGAATGCAACACACACTTGCGCTCCTTTATAAATTGGTTTTGACATTTTATAACACAATGACATGTAAAAATCAATTTGTGTTGGTAAAAGAGTTGACATTCATATACTTGCATAAAGTATGTTTTGGGTCTTTATGTGTGTTAAGGCACTTCCATAAAGTAGAAACACAGTATGGTTTCCTAATCTTTAGGGTCCTATCTGCCAGCGGGATACCCTTTCTCCCCTTACGGCAGTAAAATGGGTGGTGGAGAGGAAGCAGAGAAATCTCGCTCCAGCCCCACAGTCAGCAGCAAGTCGGCTTCAGAGTCCAAAGCCTTGGACATACTACACCAACATGCCAACCAGTACAAGAGCAAATCGCCCACCGTTGCCGACAAGCCCTCCCATGAAAGGGAGCGAGGAGCAAGCGATCGAGAGCGGGAAAGAGAGAGGGATCGAGAGAGGGAGAGAGAAATGGATCGGCCTCGATCATCTCCCTCCCAACGCCTAATGCAACCCCACCACCACCATCTAGGCTATCCCCTTGTAGCCGGGCAGTATGATCTGTCTTATGCCACAGGTTAGCAGTACTCTTTTACATTAACTTATGAACATGAGCATTCTGATTATTATTTTGAGATGGTTGTGGATGAAGCTCACACAGTATGTCCAGAACATTAACATATATTTAACCCCAAAATAAACGTTTTACTTTATTATATGCATTTTTTTTATAGGTAGTATATGCTGTGCATTGTGGCCTTATTTTTAATCATGATATAATTATAAATTAGCCTATTTTCTGTACTACACTAATCAGAATTAGATTTTTTAAAGATTTGGGGGGAAGGGGGGTATAATGTGAACCAGGCATTTCTTAATGTGATTTTAAAATGACTCATGTGATGTGTTTAGGGGGAAAAACAACAAAATATTGTTGCTCATAAAACTGTGCCAATTCCACAAGGAAACTGAGCGTAAACAACATCTTTACTGGATGTTCCTTAATTGCAGGCCTTTCATCGTCAGCGATTGTTGCCAGTCAGCAAGCCTCAGCCCCTTCCCTGTACCCACCAGCACGGAGGTGAGAATGGTAAGAGGAAACAAAGATCAAGGAAAGTCAGCAGGAGCGATGGATTGTGGCCAAACAGAGAGTAAATCGCATAAATCAGTCAGTTATGACAGCAGCATGTGTATCCCCGTTTCTGCTTTCATGTCAAAGCTTGTTTTTGATACTCAAGCTTACAGAGAAGGCCCTTCACTAAAGGTTCTGTAGACCTCCCATCTGTTTCATAGCATGATTATTTAAGGACCCCTAGATTGAGGCTAGTGCACAGCAGCATTGCTAACACTCCTGCACCGTTTCAACAAATGAAGCCTATGCTGACCTCTGGTGGAAAGACATGTAATAACATCAGGGAAATGGGGAGAGTGCATTGGATTAGGCATGTTTAATAATAATAAATATAAAAAATAATACATTTACTTTTATAATTAATTGTTTATAGATTTCATTTGAAAGCCAAATCAATATGCTCTATTCTAACCAGTGTTTTCTTTCTTTCTTTAAGGGAAACCTGATTGTCTCGCCCTTCTTTACAAATAATCATGTGACTGGATCACATGGGGAAGTATATGGAGTTCATTTAGACATCAGTTGAATGGTGTTTCTATATTTTTAGTTTTTCTGCCGGAATGTGTGGCAGATTGATGTTTTCCTAGTATCTGTACCTCGTACCCCACTACAGACTGAGACCAGGTTCAAAGCCATCCTGCCCTGCTCAAAGCCCAGCTGGCCACTGAACTCTGCCTGTCAGCTGGTGAGGAATGATTGAAAAGCAAGGACTGTCATTGTACTCGCCCGACGCAGGCTGTGGCCAGGCTGAGGCGAGGACTCGAGGGGACATAAGAACACAAAGACTGAAAATAGTTTTATCACACTGAGATAACTAAAGTTGTTTCCTTTTTTATTTTAGTTGGCATCCTCACTGAAAAAAAAAAAAATCGGTTTGACCCACGGTTTTTGAATTGTTCTCTAGATACCACCAGTGAACGCTTCAGATAATATCTAGCATTGTCTCATAACTCCGTCTTTCGGCCCTTAGTTCCTAAACGGTTCTTATCGCCACATGCCTCAAGACTGCTTTTTTCCCCCTTAAGATTCGTTCTTTTTTTCCACGCCTCACTTCTCGCATGGTTCCGTGTAACAAAAATGACATCAACATTTCTGTTCCAACAACCAATAAGTTATAGCACTCTGCTTAAACTGCGTAGTAAGTTCCGCTGACCGTCATGCTGTTTTGAGACGTGTTCAGCTCTACCATCTGGCCTCTCATGGTAAGCGTCCTGTATCAGTTAGACACTAGCATGACTGCCCGAGATACTTCACTTCCAGATTCATTCGCGAAATCTAATTTTAGTGAGCACTGTTCCGCCAGTTTTTCAGAAGAACAGCACTGGCTGAGGTCCGTTTACTCCAGGGAATTCTCTCGGTTATCCTTCAACTTGAATCCGAATATCCTCTTTCCCCTCTTGGCTACCTTACCTCATCGCTAACAGAATTTCCGATTTATCGCTGTGGTTCTTAAAATGGATGTTTGTTAATGTGACAAGGTATAGTAAGTTCTTTTAGAGAGACGCTTACGTGGTGGCCGTTCTGCGACAGCGGCATGGGGTGCGTGACACCAGAGGCCCAGTAGTTTCGCTCTTGCATGGGGCCGCTCTATCCCTGAACACTTATTGTGGAAGTGTTGTGATAACTCCAGCGTGTTTTATGAAACCAAGTGAGCGTTTGACCCGAACATGCTTTCATGGCCCATCATGCTCTGTGTATTTCATGTGTCGTCCAGCATGGTGTACTATAGCACTAGAAATGTGGCTTTAAACGGTGTCTCCTCAGGCAAAGCAACTTTGGTTTCGCACCAAACGCTGTCGACTTTCTTGGTTGCGCACACCATGTGATGTCTGTATATGATGTACAGAGGGAGTGTTTTAAAATGCAATCAAGCAACCATCTGATTACTTTGTTGTTTTGTTTTGAAATCTGTCTCTTGGGTGTGTTTTTCGGTACTGTCCTCTGCTTTATCTGCCATAGCTTTGTTTTGGCTTGCTGTCACAATGCTTGCTGGGTTTTTTAACATTCAGTAGATCCTTGAAACTCTCAAATAAGTCTCGGGGGTCTCTCAATACAAAATCTCGACTAGTCAGCTAATGGTGGTTCTCAGGCGGTTTCCTGGTCGTTTTCTGCAGAAAATGCTGATTTGGGGTCATATATTTTTACACGAATGGGTAGATTTTAACAGGCTCTGTTGGAACGAAACGACAGACAGGTGTTCGGAGGATTACGATGACTCATTCACTCCCTCCCATGTGTAAAGTCACAATGGATAAAAAGCACGAAAGCACCATGGTACACGGAATACTAAGAGAAAATGGGCTGTTACACATCCAAATATGTAATTTGATATTAGGTACATTGGGATGTTTGTGCTGCACAGTGAATTGTCAGAAGTTCAAACCTGAACAATTGTTTTTTTGATCCTTGTGTTTTTTGTCAGTGAAGAAAGATTCTCAGTACATTGAAATGGTCCCATGCATTTCATTTCAAATGGTGCTCAGTTGACATGCTGTGATTTTGTGGAAAGAGGATGCAGTGCACTATTGCATGCTTTACGTCATTTTCACGATGGACTACCACCTCTTTCCTGTTGCGCTTCATCCCAAGTGTTTCTCAAAAGACATCTTATCACCAAGTATCAGGCCCCGGTACTTAAAGAATGTTTACATTTTTTTTTTTTTTAATGGCTGTTTGGATTTTTTTTTTTTTTTTTTTGCTGTATCACCCAAATCCTCCTGTTCTTTCTTGGACTGTTCTCTTATGTAAAGTGTACATTACCACGTTTCTTTTTTATACAATACTGTAACTTGCCTTTGTACATTTAGGCAAAAAAAATAAATCTTTTTATGAGACAATCACATCTGTCCTTGTGTGGCTCTCTCTGTTCTGTTTTACAATCATTTAAAGAAAATAATTTGTATGTTTTTTTTTTTTCTACATTTTCTTTACTTTTACAATAAAGGTGGATGTTCTTATCCTTCAATCAGAAGATGGTAAGTTATCACAGGCCCCGTTTACACCGAGTATGAAGAAGTGATCGATCGGATCACAAGTGGACGACACTAAATACAGGTGTAAACGGGTCTAAAACGTTTTGAGCTTGTCCACTTTCGACCACTTCCAGAGGTAGTGGAGAACACATTCGACCGGATTGCTTTCGTAGTGTAGACGTTCATGTGGTCGAATGTGTTCAAACAGCCACAAAAGACCGTCTTCTCTCCGTCTACTGACCTAATGCGTGAACATTATGGGACGCACACTAGCCAGACGGGATTTAAACTTTGTCGTCTGTAGACCAAAGTTTGGTTTGAAGAGGAAAAACGTACCAGCACAATGTTCTCTCACCACTCCTGATTTCTAACACACACTCACAGCGTTCGGCTGGTCTTGCGGCTGTCAGAGCAGAAACTAAAGCTGATGCTCTCCGTATGTTTTTCCGTTCATATGTAAATAGCGTGAGCTTATTTCATCCATTAGATGGAAAGATCTGAAAAAGCCCATACATTTACCCGCCCATAGACCCTCCCCTCGAAGAAATCAGGACAGAAGTGGTTGAAAGTGGACAAAAGAGACGGATTAAAACACCAGGTGTAAACAGGAATGTCTCCCTCGTCTACTTGTGATCCAATTGACGCATTTTAATACCAGGTGTACTTAATACCAATTATTATTATTATTATAATTTATAAACAGGGCCATACTGACCATTATAAGGTCCAGTTAACACTAGAGGACACCCAATCCCACTGTGTAAGTGTTTTTTTTTTTTTTTATCAAATTAATTTATCCCATTCCTACATGTTTGACCAATAAATCTTCATGATTCCCCCCAACCATTTTATAGAGATTTATATCCAATGAAACACTATATGCACTATGAAATTGTCAGGTTTTTTTTTTTTTTTTTTTTCACTTCCCATAGTATGTCAGTCCTTTTTAAAACTGTGATATTTCCACGTTTTATATGACTGTGGGAGCGCTGTTAACTATTTAAAACAAGTGTTTATACGTTTATAAGACTGACAGGCTCAATAAACTGCTGGAAACATTACAAATCCTTCTCCGTTAAAAATCTTGGATGCATGAAATTCCAAATCCCTAGCATTTTAATTCACTTGCCTTATTGCTCTAATGCTGTTAGACAGTCATATGACAACAATGAAATGTTTGAAAGGGTAATAGTTTTGAATCATCTGAGTATTTGCACGGTAAGAGCCATTAAGCCCTTTCAGCTTGTGTAAAGTGCTTTGTCTATGACAAAAGGAGCTTTTTATGTGCAACGTGATGCAGCAGTGGAGATTACACAGGATGATTTTGTGGATTGTAAATGTAAAATCTGATTATCGCTGGTGGGAGGGGAATGGGAGGGAGGCAGGGAGAAGCTGAGGCAATGACTTTTCCTCTGATGTCCTGCAAGGGTATGGAAGTACACGTTTCCTCTTGCTGCTTAGCAAGTCTGCATCTGGGATTTCATGGGATGCACTATATACGCAGCCAGTTCTGAGGCTCCTTCAGCGGAGGGGCCTGAGGCACATAGACGCCCCCATGGTCACAGCACCAGGACCTGTCGCACCCGGGACCGGTGAGGTTTAGAGGCAGAATAGTGTGTGGACTAACTGTTGACCTGTGTCTTTTATTAATGCTTAACTTTAAGCTGTTAAAAACTGATCTGTGTAGTTGGAAAAATGTGAATGCCCCGTCATTTCAGGCTGCTTGTGTTTGCTTTGGATATACTTTTACATTTTCACTTTAGATTTCATTAATATGCTTTCTTGTGTACATCTGTTTTAACTTAATTTACACAATCTTTAGGTCTACTATTTGTTATCCTGTTTCCAAATCTTAAATTAAGATCAAGGTAGAAATATAATATTACCAACAACTGTTGTGCTAAATGACATGCTTCTGCCATGAAGTATAATAGTAGGCTAATAATAATAATAAACTTATTTTGAAATGTGTTCTTTATGATAGTGGTTACATTGAACATTTTAAAGACAAAATACAGATTAATTTTTATAGACGTCTACCGACATTTACTTTGTCAGCCGTTGTCAAAAGTGGCTGGACTAGAAAAATTATTGATTTAATGAGCAAATGGATATTTATTCAGATTGTACAGCGTGTCAGTCAGTCTGTGTAGTGTGTGTGTGTGTGCGTCCGTTGATACCGTGGAGTAAATCCAGCGAGAGTTCCAGGAGCTTCCTAATAACACCACGAGTCGCTAATGCTGCTGACGCTACAGCTCTCATAAGACATCACACTGACTACATAACGCTCGCGATCACACTTATGACCCTTTACAATCATAAACACGGACTTTTATAACGCCGGTAATGATGCCGTTGTGTTTACACTGACTCACCTCTATGGGATACGTCGAGCGAGGGTTTGGATATTTCCTCAGGTACGTGTCAACGGACCTTTTTTTTTTTACAGACTGTGATGACGCGTTTTAACGGTCATCAGCATCGTAAATCCTGCAAAGTTTTTTATATTTTCATTTTTAAAATGTTTTATGTACATTTATAACACTATACGTTGTATTATATTACCTTTGCATCAAATTACAAAAAAAAAAAAAAAAAAAAACGCTGCTGCTGTTCTGTGGGAATGATGGTAAATTGAGTCTTTCTGCCTGCCGTTATATATCTCTATTTTTATATAGTGAGTCATTTATATAGATCAGTGGTATTCTCTCATTCACCGCTATAGAAGTTTACCCAACTATGACGACTTCCGCTTCTGAGAAACCCGGAAATGTGAAAGGGGGTCAATTTTGTTTGATCAATGCATGGTTTGATTTGTGGTAAAGATACCTGATTTATTTGATTGGTGTGATTTGTTTAATGTTAATTCATTACAAATGAGTAAATTCGTAATTGTAGCTCCCATTATAAAGTCTTAGCAGCGTGAAGCTGTTGTAAAACCCAGCTAACGGAACGTTCTCAGAACTTTAGCTAATGTTCTGGCAGGTTCTCTCAAACGTTCTTCTAGTAGCATTAATAACGTCCAGTCAAAGTTGTATGGTCTTTAATAATGTTCACCAAATGTTAGCACAAAAACACACATCGTTCATGGAACGTTTTTTTATGAAACATTTTGGGCATTTGTCTAAAGTTCTGGCAAGGTTTTCTCAGTTATGAACAAACATTTGTCCGGTAACCTTAATACAACATTAGTTGATAATGTTCTCAAAATGTTAGCGCTGTTTGTACACATAATTCATGGAAAGTTTTCTGAAACGTTTTAGTTGGATGTTCGTCTAATGATTTTCAAATGTTACTTCTTGTTTCAGAACGTTAAGAGAACATTCAAAATTAATGTTCCCATAATGTTTACAAAATTCTAAAAAGGAACATTTGTATAACTAAGAAAAAACATATTTAAATAATTTCAACATGCAGAAATATAGGCTAGTGTATGCACATGTGACTGCACAACAATTAAGTTCTGTATTAATATACCAAGTTGCTACATTGCTTGGAAACCACAAACCGTCAAGCAAGTGATTTGCTTGGCGGATATTTATTAGTTTTTATTCAGAATATTATTGTTAAATGTATTTGCATATTTTATTATATTATGTTCGCCACCATTTCGCTCGATGCATTGTATTACAGTGATTTTATCATGGTTACAGAAGTTTAGGTGGCTATAAAATTGCTTTATTGAACCATAACCACACCGACTTTAATTTACACAGATATGTCTGGTGGTCTGTTGCTAGTATGTACATGTATAGACCTTAGTCAGAGTAGACGACAAATTGCAAATTTAAAGCGAATTAAAATGAGGCTGTTGTTAAACAACAGCAGAATCCATTGAACGCACTGTATTCTATCCCTTACAGCCTTGTTTTCATTCCTCTCAAAAATGAAATATAACGCTACACTGATTAATGCCTATAGTCACCGTGGGTAGGTTTTAATACACACTTAAACACCATTAATAGTTCCTTTAGGCTGTACCAAACACTGGGTAGGATATTTTTATCACACAAAACATTTTACCTAGTCAGCATCCACTCCATACGAACTATATATAACCCGCTATGTGTTTATAAATGGAAAGGGCAGTGGAGCAGGCCAAGAGGAGTTGAGACTGAGATAAGACGTTAATGTAGGTCACTCACAGGGAGAGTCTTTACAATAATACGTCACCGAATGTGATGTACGTGAGAGTTCAGTGTTTCAAGAATTTACCACAACAACCATAGTTTTTACCAAAATTCCAAATGTTTTTTCAAAATGTTTTACGAAGATTCCAAAAATATTATTAACCAATCAAAAATAAGGTGACTCCTCTTATGAATTTTATTATGGTTTTACAGTATAGTAACAATAAATGTAGCAACTAGGGTATTTTTGTAGAAATTATGATTACCATTAGTGGGCGATATACTGGTAGACACGAATCACGATTAACCGGTAGAAATTTGTCAACCGGTAGAGATTTTGTGAGTATTTACACTCACGTGACGTTACTGTGCTACGCAGTCACGAAAGTTAATTATTTGCATATGTTTTTAAGCATTGCGGTTTTAAAACAAGTGATTTTAAACCACGGAAGTGCAATAAGCAGCGAAAGAGAACTAATTTCACGGTTAAATACAATGTCAAAATGCCCATCTTTGCAAGTATCCTTGTAAACACAGTCATTAAAGTCTTAAGTGAACGTAAACAGTTGAGAAAGAAAACGCTTGTGTATCAGTATATTAGATCCGTGCATTCACTCTTAAAGTGACAGCAGCAAAGTGACCTAATAAACCTGCTGTCGTCTGTCATTAATGTTGATAAAACAGAAAAAGATCAAATCTCTCACTGCTCTTGACTGAATAAATTTTGTTACTTTAATAAGAATAAATGTATATTTAGTTTACACAGTGAATATGCAGTCTATATTTATACATTTGAATACAATTTATGCAGTATTATTTCTAGTGGTTGAAGTTTTTCAGGTCTATATCATTTCTTCTATTGTAGTTTGTTTTCCTATATGTTTGTAATTAGTTTCATTTTTTGTGATATTGAAAATGGTGACAAGAATTATGAAATTTCAATGGTATCAAAAATTTTGATATCATAAAAAACCTTATTCAAAGCAAAAATAACTATACCGTGATATTGTTATTGTGAAATAAAATTACTAGTGCTGTCAAATTGATACTTTATACACACATATATTTATATACATATACAGATGTGTGTGTGTATGTGTATATATATTTTATTTATATATATATATATATATATATATAATATAAACACAGACTTTTATGTTAGATGCGATTAATTGATTTGACAGCACTAAAAATGACTCGTGATTTGAGTCATATCGCCCACCCGTATTTAGGAGAAGAAAAAAAGTTTTTCAAATTGTTCCAGTATTGTCAAAATGAAACAAAGAATTCTTGTCCTCATTTAAACCCGACTCTTGCTGGCATAAACCAGCGCGCAGGTGTTTTCCAACAAAATAATCTCACTAGCACGTCCTCACAATACTGTTTGGATAATGCCGTGCGAATGACGTGCAAAGTATCCGTCAGGAAGCTCTCTTGTGTGTCGACCGCCTGCAGACGTACATGAGAGCGGCCCATGATCCTCCTGCGGTACAGCTGCCTCTCTGTTATTGCTGTGAAGCCCTGAGGGCCCTTGACACAAATACAGCCAACCTCCTGTCACTGCCCGCTCTAAACATTCACATTAGCAAACTATAGCAGTTACAACGGCTGTATCTTATGGCTTATTGTACTGGAAGTGTTGTAATTTTTAAGAGGGTTCTCAAGCCTTTATACCTTGTTTGTGCCAATCAATGTCGTTGCCAGGAAGCTAAAAATGGTGGTGTGTCTTTAAGAGAAGCTTCTGTGCCTGTTGGCTAAAGTTGATTTGGCTAAATGGATTAGCAGTTATCCTGCCTAGTAAATACGCAGTAATATTGAGGGAAAGCAGGACACTGATGAACATCTAACATTTAGGACAGCTCTAGATGTCATATCATGATATAAAACAGTTCATAGTACTATAAACTTTCTGAACCTGGAGCTGCTGAAGCTGACAGATGAATACATCAACATTGTTACTGTTACATGGAAATGACGTGTGTTGGGGTGATTACCCTGCCCACCGGTGATGATTGCTTTAAGACTACACGTAAAACACGGCTTCCCTTAAAAGTTCTTCACAAATGTAGCTATGACATGTTCATCAGTGTCCAAATAATATACTATAATGTATATCATTATATCTTAAACTTTTGACTCTAAGGCCCCACATATAGGCTAAGATATTTCTGGTACTTCTGCTTTAATGACAATGCTGCTTATTTTTTAAGCTTTTAATTTACAGAATTAAATTAATACATTAAAATAATTCAATAACATAATAACAAATTCTTTATGAACAATGAATTTACATGACTGTAATCACAGACTACAGTTTATTTTTGTTGTCATTATTTTTTTACTGAGAAATATCAAATTTCATCCATTTCTATCTGACAAAAGTTAGGAACATTTATGACTTAATTTTATTAATTTCAATGAACTTTCCAGGTTTGGAAATCACACTCGTATATCCAGGTTTTCTAAATCCATGGAAACCTGCTTCTTACATAAAAAAGACCGTTCTTGAGTAAACAAATTTAAAAAGAAAGATATATGATGTCAGTTTACACCTTGATTAGCTAATTTTGTCTTACTTTAAATAATTTTAAGCCATCCCTTGTGAAAAAGAAGTGTGCTTAAAATTTGCAGATAATATAATATTAATGAAATAAAAGGCCACTTAAGAGAGAGTACACTTTCATTACTATGTTTTCTTAAAGGGGTCATGAATTGAGAAATCAACTTTCCCTTGAGCTTTTGATATATGAAAGGTCATGGTAATATAAGAATATCCTGTAAGTTTCAGAGCTAAAAACTTCCTTGTTAGTCAAAGAAAAGCTTTTATTGACAGCTGGCTCAGCAAACGATCGATCTGTGAATGTGCGTCCCCATGACGTCAGAGATCAGTGAAACGCCGCCTCAACCGAAGAAGACGAACACCTAATACTGTAGCCCCGCCCACCGATTCGTGCCTGGCATGTTAGATAAATAACAGGCCTATGTGGAGCTAAACCGGATCGAACTTCCAAGCAATAAAGCTTATGGCATGTTTCAAACATGCCATAAGCTTCCTTCGGATTCCAAAATGCATGGTTGAACTTTATTTTTAATGAAGTTCCAGCTCACGTGGGGAAGACATTGCATTTGTTCGCTTCATTTCACTGTGGATTCGTTTGTACACAAGAGACTGGATTTGCAGACAGGATGAGATTAAAAAACAATGCTGTGGCTTCTGGATCTGACAGAAATGATGCAACACAATTGTGTGAGTAAAATTTTTTTTTATATGTGATAGTATTGCATTGTTACGTTTGATATCTACTGATTATGTACATGTCTAAATAAACATAACTTCCACGCTGTCACAGGCTGGAATATCCTTTGTATTTGAGGTGTTGTTGGTTCATTGTCCTGCGATTCGTGATCAGACTCAAACACTCGTTATGCACGGTTCGCAGTTATATCCACCGATCAGGCTGGCCAAGTAATAAAAAATAACATTCCAATTAATTGCTGGTGGATGAGAGATAAATCATTGTGTTTGTTTGATAAAGACATTTTGCGAGCCCTGTGGGCGAATCATTCTGGTTGCAGTTTCTCCACATTGGAAGTTTTCAAAACAATTCCTCACGTGTAAGGGAGCCGAAGCTCATTATAATATGCAAAACTGTTATCCAATCATAGCAGTGGGCGTTTACTTCCAAGTCTTCAATGCGGCACGCCCATAAAAACAGAGCGTTCCAGGAGCTAGGCTCAAAACCAGGGTAGAAAATAGCCTATTACTTATTTATTATGATGTTTTTGAATGTAAAAACCACGCGAACGCCATCAGTTGACCTCAGACAACAGTATAAAAAAATGAAAAAAGCCAGTTCATGACCCCTTTAACACATAATAATGTACATTTTGTAATAATTAAATGTTTTGCTTTTAAAGTACATTTTTAAATCATTGTTTTAATAATCTTTTGTGCTTTAAGTACACTTATTTTGATGTGTCAACTAACATAATAAAGCAAATGTAAAGTACTTGATAATAACTGTAGTTTTATTTGATGTTACATTAAGTAAATGTATTAAATTGCAACTTCATTACAAATGTGTAATTATAAATATTTAAATATATGACATACATATTTCAATAGAAATTACATTAAAGTATATTTTAGTTTACTATAAATGCTTGTCAGTGTGTTTGGCAGGACACTTTAACCATATTTCCAAGACTGTAGAAGTAATTATGAAATTACATATAAAGATGTACTTAAGTCCTGCTTGAGTAGGTCATAAAAATCACACTTAAGTTCAATTAACTGCGTTTAATGTAAATTTAAACTATAATGCATTTTCATTTAATTGCAAATGATATGAAATTAAGTGGCCTGGTTGGCGCTTTCGGTGGTGGACAGGGGTCAGTATGGGCACCCTGACTGGTCTGCGGCTATGCAGCCCCATACACAACAAACTGCAATGCACTGTGTATTCTGACACCTTTCTATCAGAACCAGCATTAACTTGAGCAATTTGAGCTACAGTAGCTCCCCACGTGCATCAATGAGCCTTGGCCGCCCATGACCCTGTCGCCGGTTCACCACTGTTCCTTCCTTGCACCACTTTTGATAGATACTGACCACTGCAGACCGGGAACACCCCACAAGTTTTGGAGATGCTCATCACAATTTGGCCCTTGTCAAACTCGCTCAAATCCTTACGCTTGCCCATTTTTCCTGCTTCTAACACATCAACTTTGAGGACAAAATGTTCACTTGCTGCCTAATATATCCCACCCACTAACAGCTGCCATGATGAAGAGATAATCAGTGTTATTCACTTATACACTTATTCACCTAATCGGTGTATATATATAACAGCAAACCTGCAGCAGCTTGTGTTTAGGCGGAGCAAAGAGTTCAGATGTTCACATGTGAAGGGAGCGTTTCTTAAAGGCACAGCAGCACAAAAAACCCTGCTTCATTTTAAGGGTCAGAGAGAGTGGGAAAAAAGTAATTTATGATGGAAAAAATATTAATGATGAAATATGTATGATATGACCCTTTAAAGCCCAGAAACTTTAGTAACTGCCATCCCGTTACCAGTATCATGCACTGGCCATTTAATCCTCTTGTCTATGTATTTATCTTTGTATTTTAATGCATGGTAGGTTTGCATACCTTGCACTTTGCCCTCCTCTCATTTCTGTCCTGTTGGTGCATTAGCACAAAGCCAGCAGGATAACTGCTAGTTAAGCGATTTAGAGGAGCAGCGCACCAGCTGCGTATGTGCCACGTAGCAGCATGCATTAAGTCTCTGGGGTGCTTTAAGCAGCGGATCAAATGGTGTGACCTTCAAAAACAGGAAACGGTCTGTCAGTGCACACAGAGATGATTCAAACTCTAGGCTAATGAAGCATCCCAATTAAAGATAACAAGGGAAGTATAGGCCAAAACATCATGCAGTGCAGTGCAGCGTTCTCAGCAGCAGCAGCAGCGCTGGTCCATTTATCACACCTTTATAATTGTAGCCCAGAAATAGCATGTGCTCTTTTGCTATGGGAAAAGGCTAAATGCTCATTAGAAGTGTATGACGTGTTGTTGTGTGTGTTTGTGTGTACTGCAGGCCTAAGACCATGAGCGATCATCAGGGTCCGGCTGAAGACGTCGGGCTCCTAACACCTCACGATCAGTCAGAGCCCTCGAAGGACGATGACATGCATTTCAGGCAAGTTAGGACTTGACTGTGAAAGTTCATTCAGCTTCGATCGCATTTATATCATCTGGTTTTACGCTATTTTGGAAGTTGAAAGTAGTGATTGAAGCAAGAAGGTCCAGGGTTTGAGTCTGTGTGACGTTTGCATGTTCTCCTCGTGTTGGTGTGGGCTTTTCCAGCAGTTGTGAGATGCTGGGATAGGCTCCAGCTGTGACATGGTTTGGAAAATAGATTAGTTAAGACGAGATAGTCATAATAAATATCACTTGAGTGTTTCCTACACCAAATAGTTTAAACAAAACTATTTTAATGAACTATTTTATAGGGGTCATGAACTGCGTTGTTTTATTGCTTTTTTTAATTGGTAATGGGGTGCACTTATAATGTTAGTATGATTTTTACATCAAAAATTGTCATAATTTAGAAATAAAAGGCATTTTCCTTACCCTGATTTTATCCCTCTGATGTGAACGCTCTGTTTGAAGGGGCGTGTCTGCTGTGAGACTTCAGTGTAAACGCCCACTGCTGTGATTGGCTGCTGTGAGACTTCTGTGTAAACGCCCACTGCTGTGATTGGCTGCTGTGAGACTTCAGTGTAAACGCCCACTGCTGTGATTGGCTGCTGTGAAACTTCAGTATAAACGCCCACTGCTGTGATTGGCTGCAGTGAGACTTTGGTGTAAACGCCCACTGCTGTGATTGGCTGCTGTGAGACTTCAGTGTAAACACCCACTGCTGTGATTGGCTGCTGTGAAACTTCAGTATAAACGCCCACTGCTGTGATTGGCTGCTGTGAGACTTTAGTGTAAACACCCACTGCTGTGATTGGCTACTGTGAGACTTCAGTGTAAACACCCACTGTTGTGATTGGCTGCTGTGAGACTTCAGTGTAAACACCCACTGCTGTGATTGGCTGCTGTGAGACTTCAGTGTAAACACCCACTGCTGTGATTGGCTACTGTGAGACCTCAGTGTAAACGCCCACTGCTGTGATTGGCTGCTGTGAGACTTTAGTGTAAACACCCACTGCTGTGATTGGCTACTGTGAGACTTCAGTGTAAACACCCACTGTTGTGATTGGCTGCTGTGAGACTTCAGTGTAAACACCCACTGCTGTCATTGGCTGCTGTGAGACTTCAGTGTAAACACCCACTGCTGTGATTGGCTACTGTGAGACCTCAGTGTAAACGCCCACTGCTGTGATTGGCCGCTGTTAGATTTAAGTGTAAATGCCCACTGCTGTGATTGGCTGCTGTGAGACTTCGGTGTAAACGCCCACTGCTGTGATTGGCTAGCATCTTTGCATATGAAATAGCTAAGTATTACACGTGTAACTCTCTCAAAAACTTTTAGCACGTTTTTACTATTACAGCTCTCAAGGTTAACTAATGGTGAAAAGTGTTGATTATAATTAACACAGATCCTTTGGAAGGTAATGTTATTTTAGTCCAGTGATCCTGTATCGCTCTTCTCTCCTTGTCATCTCACTAACACACCAGTGGGCGGGGCCAAAGTTGAAGTAGGCGTTGATCTTCTCCTGCAGAGGCGGTCTTTCACCGATAGGCACATTCCACAATGAGTCGTTCTCTGGGCTTGGTTTCAATAACACCTGTTTTTGGACTAGCAAGGAAGTTTTCAGTTCTGAAACTCACAGGATATTCTTATAGTATGATGACCTCTTATATGTCAAAAGCTCAAGGAAAATTAGATTTCTCAGTTTATGACCCTTTTAATATTTGCATATTATTTTGTGTTAAACAGTCTTTTTTTTATCCCATTCACATACAAGTCAGACTGCAAACACAATATTCAGGTAAAATATTAGATACCATCTCCTGATGAATAATGATTTTTACTGTAGCATGTTCACAAATAACTCTCAATTTATTACAATCTTACTCTGTGATGAAAAATGACGGTACACTCCAGTCTTTCAGCTGATTACACGGTTACAGCTGAGCATCAGTAATCGTAAGTGGTACCAATAAAACATTTTAACACTCTCCTTACTATTATTACTATATTTATAGTAACGGTAAAGTCAACAAACTTGACACATACGTTTTATGCATTTATGGAAATGTACAATATATTACAATAAAAACAAACTTATTAAAATGTTTTATGAAATTTATACCCCTTATGTGACCCTTAAGCTTGTTTTATTCAAGAACTTCCCTTGTGAAAAAGAAGTACACGGTAACCCTTTAGTTTAGGGTCCAATTCTCACTATTAACTAGTTGCTTATTAGCATGCATATTACTATGATATTGACTGTTTATTAGTACTTATAAAGCACATATTAATACCTTATTCTGCATGACCTTATTCTACATCCCTTAATCCTACCCAATACCTAAACTTAACAACTAGCAGTAGCAGTAATTATGAGTTTATTGAGGCAAAAGTCGTAGTTAATAGTGAATATGTGTTCCCCATACTAAAGTGTTACCAAGTACACTTTAGCATATACTTTTAAATACAGTACTTATTTTTACAGATAATAATATACTTTAAAAGAATATACTTCAGTGTGAAATGAATGTGATGTTTTCAGAAGCATAACTGCATGTCAAATGCAATTAAACAAAAATGTAGTATAGTTTCAACCTATTAAAACTTCATAGTGCTTTTTTGACACATCTTTGTATGAAATTTCATAATTACTTCTATTGCGCTGCTGAATGTACTGACAAGCATTTATGTATAGTTTAATGTATATTTTAATGTTTTAATGTACTTTCATTTTGGTCACACCTTCGATTAGGGTCCAATTCTCACTATTAAGTGCGACTTTTGCCTCAATAAACTCATAATTATTGCGTATTAATAGTTAGTAAGGTAGTTGTTACGTTTAAGATTAAGGGATGCAGAATAAGGCATTAATATGTGCTTTATAAGTACTAATAAACAGTCAATATCCTAGTAATATGCATGATAATAAGCAACTAGTCAATAGTGAGAACTGGACCCTAAAGTGTTACCATAATTTTTATTGAAACGTGTATGTCATGTATTTAAATATATTTGTAATTACACTTTTTTAGTGAGGTTGCAATTTAGTACATCTAAAATATTAACTTTAAATGTAATATTGAATAGCACACTAAAGTTCAAATTATAATCAAGTACTTTATATGTGCTTTAGTATGTTAGTCAAAACTTCAAAATAAGAGCACAACGAAATTGTATTAAAACAATGATTTAAAATATATTTTAAAGTAAAACTTTGTGTAACATTTTAATGTTACCCTTTATTTTAAGATGTATTTGTTACAGTGTAATTATATATTTAAGTATATTTAAGTAATATTAATTAACAATATGTACTTACTATAGGGTTAGGATTAGGATTTGGTTTAGGGTTAGTTGCATGTAATTATGCATAATTTACTGTTATTACTATGGTAAGTACATGTAACATACTCTAATGAAAGAAGAGTACTCTAACAAGGACACTGTAAAATAAAGTGCTACCAAAACCTTTAATTTGACATTATTACAAAGTGCAATTAAAAGTCTACTTAAATGTGTTTAAGCACAATCATGAAAGTAAGTACACTTAAGCAGCCCTTTTAATTCATTAATATTATATTACCTGCATATTTTTTAAATATGCTTTTAACATTTGAAGTACACTACAAGTACACACTCAATATAAATAAGTGCACTTCTTTTTCACAAGTGTTCTATTGAAGTTTTCATAACTTAATTTTTGGGAATGAATCCAACAGTAATTCACATGGTGGCAGATTCCATTATATGTGTAGTGCACTTCTTCTAAGTCTGCTCTGTGACTGAGTGTAGTGTGTTTAATTGAGCACTATATATCATGTGCTCACACACTCATCCGCTGACTGACTGAACAGCTCAGTATCACAGAGGCTGTATTGTGTTTCCTCTGTAAAAACCCAAGTTTTTGTCCCCTTTTACTTGCTTCTAGATGAATTATTGACCATACACTGCCGCTGGGACATATTCTCTTTCTGGCTCTATGCATTTTGGCTGTTAATCAGCCTGCCTATGCAGAAGCTCAGCCAAGGGCACACAGACACCCTGCCAGTCTGGTAACTCTCCACCTCCGGGACACGCTGCAGTCACCGTGAGCCAGAGCCATGCATAACAAGAGCGTGTGACTCATGGATAGCACAAAACACACAGTGGCAATTGTAATATTGCTCTATTTATATCTTACTGTCACTTTAAAGGTATCTGCCCGCAGATGATGATTACTGAGCCTTTTTTTTTTTTTGCTTAAAGAAAAAAGAGGAACGATTAAACGTTTGAGGCAGCTGAAGGAATGGTTATTAATGCAAGACACATAAAGAGCCAAACCTATTTAAAGCTGGTACAACAATTTTATCTCAAAGGTAATGCAATGAAGAAGAAAAAAACACCCTTTTAATGTATACATGCACCGATACTAAATTTCTCCTCCGATTATTCAGAATGATATCTGCTGATACCGATACTGATAGTTTGATTTTCTTAAGGGAAAAAATCTCTCCCAACTAATGCTGTAAACTATACAGGGACCCAATCATTTGGTATATTACTATAATATTAGAGCGCTAACAACAGCGCTATTACATTCAACTGCTATTTATTTTCAGATATAATAGTTACACTAAATAAACTGAAATGTTTGTATACAACTCAGGTGCACGTACTTTAAGATAGTTTTCATAAACACTTGTCTTCATGACAAATTTATTCAAGCATACATATATAATTAACAGTAAATAAGCTCATCTTTAGTGTTTTTATAGCTAAATAATGAACTGTGAACATTGTATGACTACGTTAACGCTGCATTTACATGGGGCGTCGGCGTCAACGCTTGACAGAGGGCGTGTCTGAAGCTGGTGCTGACATGACCGTCATAGTGACAACAGCCAATCACATTACTTCTCTCGTGTTGCATGAACGCAATTGGCTAGCATCTGCACTAGGGTATTTGCATAGGTGATCTGATTGGCTGATGCCTACGTTGGTCGCTTGAAAAGTTGAAAAGTTGAAGCGACGCAACGGAACCCACAATTCAGTTCGGCAACACAAAACGTCACCCATTCAGAGTAAATGAGAAGCGTTGCCACTGATGCCCCGTGTGTGAGATATTCTTCACAAGCTGTTTTATTGACGTCTTTCCACGGTTGAAACACTGATTGAGCGATTACATGAGACATGATACATTTCGGTAAGTTGTACTGTATCTTTCAACATACCTTCTGATGTTCATGCATGTTTTTTCATGCTATAACTTATAATGGGTGGAAGAAAAGACTCGCGCTTGAACTGAGGAGCTACAGCGATCCGCCACGTCACATTAAAGAGCGTCAAAACAGCATTTATTGTTTGAATTTCATGATAAAATGGACAGAATTTGAAAGCTGAGACTTTGTTTCACAAGTAACAAAACACAAAGCTCTTTGTGATTATTGGATGGGAGGCGCAACAAATAATGTTTGGTGTAGGGAAAAACCTGGCAACCCTAGCTTGAACTACAGTGATATAAAGTCAAACAGAGCCTGCTTTAACGTCACATTTTTAACACTGTAGACAGCCCTGACACACTTTTCCCGCCCGCTTTTGATTGACAGGATATAATTGGCCCTGATCATTGGCTGTTTGTAAACACTTGGCCGATGGCCAATAGTGAAAATAGTTGTTTTTTCGTGTGCATACATCGGTGCATTTCTATTTTGATGTTTCTACTTTTTTTTGAATTATTTGCAAGTTGTGTTATAATTACACGTATTTTTTTTTTCCTACTATGGAAGTCAATGGGGACCATCACTGTTTGATTACCAGCATTCTTCAAAATATCTTCTTTTGTGTTCAGCAGAAGAAAGAAACTCATACAGGTTTTGAACAACTTGAGGGTGTGTAAATGATGACACAATTTTCATTTTTGGGTGAACTATCCCTTTAAAAGTCGTCAAAAGCCTCACTTATTTAAATATTCATGTGCAAGAGCCAATGGCCACTGATCCCTAACACAATATGCAGATTTGCAGACAGACAGGGCCTCAGCTCAATCTTTCATTAATTGACATACATTTGTTCAGAAGACAGAGAATAGGCTACATTAAAACATTTATCAAAATAGACATGTTTAACATGAATGTTTTTTTTATTTTATTTAATGGTTTAACTGTAGCTCAATTTGAGTTGAATGCAAGTGTAAATGATGCACATTAACCAATGTTTTATCTATTTTGTCATTCTTGTGCTGCAACAGAGGATGATGGGAAATGTAGTTTGGTTCACACAATTCAGTCTTCCTCTCATAAACCAGCTAAATGAGTCTTTTCTGTAGAAATAGGGAGTTGTTTTCTGTACACATTGCATATTCTTTGACATTTAGTGGGTAGAATGCCATTCTGAACGGTCTCGACTCACTCGCCACACAGGAAGCCACATCACATGTTGCTGTGGAAAACACAGCATGTTCCTCACACACTGCTGAGATACTGCTGGGCATCTCTATTTGTTTTTATTTAATTAAAGCATGCAAATGTTTGTAACTCAGTCAGCACTGCTTTGTGTCTGTGTTCAAGTGGCAACAAAAGGAATATAGAATCATCTATAATAGATGTTCATTTTTATTGGATTCAGCAGCACAGTGCAGTGGAAACAATAGCGGCCTAAGGGACATAATATTATCTTCCCGGGAACAATGATGTGTGAAAAGGAACATGCTTCTGTTCACGGGTGTGGGTGTAGCGGAGTTCCCTGTTATGTTGAATGATGATAAAAGCATAACAGATGCATTTGCCCTGTCAGCAGCAGTATGGTGAGATACAGGAAGATGTGCCATTGTGGCAGAGGACTCTCTGCTGCACTCTTGGCCATGTGCCTGCATGTGTTCCCACCACAGCTCTCTCTCTTTGAGGCTGAGAGTTGGTGTCATAATCTCATTTCTTATGACATTACTTGTCATTGGTAGCTGACATGTAGTTGCAGAGGCACTTATAGTTAGTAGAATGTCTATTGAAATTAAGTGTTACCCAATTATGACTTATTGCACGCCTAGTAGTAATTCTCTTTTCTTCTTGTTTCATTTTTAATTTAAAGTATTCAAAATTAATTTCATTTTTTTTTCAAAGTTCATTGATCCAAAGCCTTCTTTTAATCCTTCCCTCGCACTCTGTAACAAATCCTTCCCTCGCGGGTCAAAATTACCCGAAGCCCTAAAATGATACTTATGTTATTTTTTGTCCAGAAAGCTTATATCATTTATTTTTTATATTTTTAATGCAATTTATTTTATTTTATTTACCTTTAAATTAATTTAAGCACATTTGTTCTACTTAAATATACTTAAATATATAACTCTCCAATACATGCATAACCAGCTCAAATCAGCTCAAAATATCTCACATTGGGTGTCTCTGCCGAACTCTTGTGGGTCAAAATAATATAACATGATATTTCATCGTTCTTGCCACTAGATGGCATTATAGCTCTATATGGAGCACATGAGCTGTTCCGCTGGGTCCTAAAGTCAGTTGTCGAGTTTATCTCTTCAGAATGCATTCAGATCAAATCAAAATCAAATCACCTTTATTTATATAGCGCTTTTTATAATGGCAATTGTTTCAAAGCAGCTTCACAGTGGTAACAGGAAAATAATGCAACGGAATTTGATTCGGCTCTGGTGAAAACAGTGATGTCATCCAGCTCATTTCAATTATCATATAGTGTCAATGCGGGCAGATCAGTAATATAGTTGAAATTTAAGTGTCCCCAACTGAGCAAGCCAAAAGCCAAAGGCGACGGTGGCAAGGAACCAAAACTCCTTCAGGGCCAGAATGGAGGAAAAAAACCTTGGGAGAAACCAGGCTCAGTCGGGGTGCCAGTTCTCCTCTGGCCGACGAACAAATAGTGTATGATTATGATTCTGGCACATTACAGGTCAGAAGTCATATTAGATAAATAGATATTCGTAGGATTATTCGAAAGATTGGAGTCGTCACGCTGGGGACGGGTTTAATGAGGATGTCGTGTCGATACGGCATTTACAGGGGGGAGTTTAATTGACACGGTCTCTGCAGACACTTCAGGGATGCGTTGGTCATGTCTAGGCACAGGTCCACCATCTGGTCTGGATACGGCCCAGATCCGGCCGACTGCAGCAAACCTCAGGATAAACAGAGAGACTAACATTAGCGTAGATGCCATTCTTCTTATGATGTAACGAGTACATCAGGTGTTATTGGAAGTGTTCCCGGTTCCGGCTGACCTAGTTAATGCAGCCTAAAACAATCATTTAACTGATTTGAATAATATAAATTAAAAATGTTTTATGTGTATGCCATAGTAAAGAGATGTGTTTTTAGTCTAGATTTAAACTGACAGAGTGTGTCTGCTTCCCGAACAATGCTAGGAAGACTGTTCCAGAGTTTAGGTGCTAAATAGGAAAAGGATCGACCGCCTGCAGTTGATTTTGATATTCTAGGTATTATCAACTGGCCAGAATTTTGAGACCGCAATAGACGTGATGGAGTATAATGTGTTAAGAGCTCGCTCAAGTACTGGGGAGCTAAACCATTTAGTGCTTTGTAAGTAATCAGCAAGATTTTAAAATGTATACGATGTTTAATAGGGAGCCAATGTAGTGTTGCCAGAACCGGGCTAATATGGTCATACTTCCTGGTTCTAGTAAGAACTCTAGCTGCTGCGTTTTGGACAAGCTGCAGTTTATTTATTAAACGAGCAGGGCAACCACCCAGTAGAGCATTACAATAATCTAGCCTTGAGGTCATGAACGCATGAACTAACTGTTCAGCATTTTGCATGTGCAAAGCATGTGCCGTAATTTAGATATATTTTTAAGATGGTAGAATGCAGTTTTACAGATGCTAGAAACGTGGCTTTCAAATGAGAGATTGGTATCAAAGAGCACACCCAGGTTCCTAACTGATGACGAGGACTTGATAGAGCAGCCATCGAGTGTTAGACAGTATTCTAGGTTACTACTTGTGGAGTTTTTTTGTCCAATGATTAAAAATTCATTTTTTTCTGAATTAAGTTGCAGGAAATTACTAGTCATCCAATTTTTTATATCAGCTATGCATTCTGTTAATCTTGTGAATTGGTAAATTTCGTCAGGGCGTGAAGAAATATAGAGCTGAGTATCGTCAGCATAACAATGAAAACTAACGCCATGCTTCCTAATAATATCTCCCAGTGGTAGCATGTACAGGGTGAAAAGCAATGGTCCTAGCACTGAGCCCTGCGGTACTCCATACTGAACTTGTGTTCGGTGTGACATCTCTTCATTTACTGCTACAAACTGATAACGGTCAGATAAGTATGATTTAAACCATGCCAATGAAGTTCCACTAATGCCAACATAATTTTCGAGTCTATTCAAAAGAATGTTGTGGTCGATAGTATCAAATGCAGCGCTAAGATCGAGTAACACTAATAGAGATATACAACCACGATCGGATGATAAGAGTAAATCATTTGTAACTCTAATGAGAGCAGTCTCAGTACTATGATACAGTCTAAATCCTGACTGGAAATCCTCACAGATACCATTTCTTTCTAAAAAGGAGCATAATTGTGAGGACACTGCCTTTTCTGTAACTTGTTGTAGTAGGCGTAACTTGCTGTAGTAGGTGTAACTTGTTGTAGTAGGTGTAACTTGTTGTAGTAGGTGTAACTTGCTGTAGTAGGCGTAACTTGTTGTAGTAGGCGTAACTTGCTGTATGTACAGCGTAATTTGTTGTAGTAGGTGTAACTTGTAGTAGGCGTAACTTGCTGTATGTACAGTGTAACTTGCTGTAGTAGGCGTAACTTACTGTATGTACAGCGTAACTTGTAGTAGGTGTAACTTGCTGTATGTACAGCGTAACTTGTAGTAGGCGTAACTTGTTGTATGTACAACGTAACTTGTTGTAGTAGGCGTAACTTGCTGTACTAGGCGTAACTTGCTGTAGTAGGCGTAACTTGTTGTAGTAGGCGTAACTTGCTGTATGTACATCGTAACTTGCTGTAGTAGGCGTAACTTGTTGTAGTAGGCGTAACTTGCTGTATGTACAGTGTAACTTGTTGTAGTAGGCGTAACTTGTAGTAGGCGTAACTTGCTGTATGTACAGCGTAACTTGCTGTAGTAGGCGTAACTTGTAGTAGGCGTAACTTGTTGTAGTAGGCGTAACTTGCTGTATGTACAGCGTAACTTGTAGTAGGCGTAACTTGTTGTAGTAGGCGTAACTTGTTGTATGTACAATGTAACTTGTTGTAGTAGGCGTAACTTGCTGTACTAGGCGTAACTTGCTGTAGTAGGCGTAACTTCTTGTAGTAGGCGTAACTTGCTGTATGTACATCGTAACTTGTTGTAGTAGGCGTAACTTGCTGTATGTACAGTGTAACTTGTTGTAGTAGGCGTAACTTGTAGTAGGCGTAACTTGCTGTATGTACAGCGTAACTTGCTGTATGTACAGCGTAACTTGTAGTAGGCGTAACTTGTTGTAGTAGGCGTAACTTGCTGTAGTAGGCGTAACTTGCTGTATGTACAGCATAACTTGCTGTAGTAGGCGTAACTTGCTGTATGTACAGCGTAACTTGTAGTAGGTGTAACTTGCTGTAGTAGGCGTAACTTGTTGTAGTAGGCGTAACTTGCTGTATGTACAGCATAACTTGTTGTAGTACATTACAACCAATGTTGTTTAAAATGAACTTTTTCACTCAGCAGCCTAATGTAAGAAAAACTCAACGTACTAAATTCAGCGTATAAGCCTGTCCTCCATTGACATCAGTTAAAAAAAAAGGCAAAAAGTGTCCTGTCCTTGTGTCCTGATTTTAACCCATATTTGCCGGGTGTTAATTTCAAACCCTGTTTACCATATAACAGAAGTTTGCAAAACACCTGATTCATAAATGATATCTTAACAAAAACCAAACTGTTGAAAAAAATCTGTAACACTTTATTTTGATGGTCACCTTTAGACATAAATAACGTCGTACCTACATGTCAACTAACTCATTACAGTTTTAGCAGAGTATTAGTAGACACTCTGCTAAATATCTGCTATGCTCCCCCAACAGACATTCTGCTGAGTATAAGTAACTTTGCAAGTACATGTCAACTTAACCCTAACCGTTTTCTAATATTCTACTAATACGCTAATGAGAGTTAGTTGACATGTAGGTGCAAACGTTACTTATAGTCAACAGAATATCTGAAGGGGACAATCAAAATAAAGTGTAACTGAAAAATCAATTTCATATGTCACGTGAATGTCTCTTGTCTGGAGTGTGTAACAGTCATAAGCTTCATGTTATGGGACTGCTCTCTGCCTCGGGCCTGGGCCTGAGCATGAGCACATTTGGAGGGCTGAGGGTCATCAGCTTGTAAATTGTCATGAGTTCACCCTGAGGTTAACAAGGCTGTGTTTGCTCAGTTTTGTAGTAGCGCTTAACAGAATAAATGCCAAACTCCATATCGTAGGGGGAAATATATAAGTTCACTTTAACATGACTATGCTACTCATTTGAACTAAATCATGTTGGTTATCTAGGTTGAACCTCTTACATGTTTTTTTCTATATCACAGGGTGCATCTAATAGATGATCTGTCATATGAGGACGTCAAGAAATGCTACCGTGGATCTGTAAGTACCAGATGCCATACAGTTCAGTTTCATTATGTAATGTCTAACCTATAGTGCCCTTAAAATATTTTGACACTTAATCCATATTTAAAAATGTCTGAATGTCAATATATATACACCGATCAGGCACAACATTTTGACCACTGACAGGTAAAGTGAATAACACTGATTATCTCTTCATCATGGCACCTGTTAGTGGGTGGGATATATTAGGCAGCAAGTGAACATTTTGTCCTCAAAGTTGAAAAATGACAGGAAGCAGGAAAAATGGGCAAGCTTAAGGATTTGAGCGAGTTTGACAAGGGCCAAATTGTGATGGCTAGACGACTGGGTCAGAGCATCTCCAAAACTGCAGCTCTTGTGGGGTGTTCCCGGTCTGCAGTGGTCAGTATCTATCAAAAGTGGTCCAAGGAAGAAACAGTGGTGAACCGGAGACAGGGTCATGGGGTGGCCAAGGCTCATTGATTCACGTGGGGAGCGAAGGCACTGTGTGGTCCACAATATTAAGTCATAATGTTATGCCTGATCGGTGTGTATATATATATATATATATATATATATCAGGGCTGTCGATTTAACGCGTTAATTAGATTAATTAGTTACGGTAAAAAATAACGCGTTAAAATTATTAACACATTTAACGCACTTGCCCCGCCCCAGACCTACTTGGGTCATCTAACATATAGTTGATGAAGAATATGATGCAGGGCAGAATGCTGTTAGAATGGCCATAAAATTCAAGTTATGAGGCAAAAATGCCCCTGTTTGAGTTTTAGTCTCAGAGTGTTTTTACACTGGGCACGTTTGTTGTGGTCTGCGTCAGAGCGCGATTGTTCCCGCCGGTGCTATGCGCGAATACACTGCAGGCTCACTCTCGCTCGTATCCGAGGTAAATCATCAACACTATCATCCCTTACATGTGTTTTATTAAACTACTTTGTACATCGTCATCTGATCAAACGCATGCGCAGGTTACTTTTCTTGCGCACCCGAGTCCGTGTTGCTTTCACATTCACGTTAATCGCGGCACAGTTCGAGCGCAAGTTGCGCAACCGAACTCAGACCACCTCCTTCAGGCAGTCTCGGGGTCGGTACCCCTGAGCTCAGCTCAACCGGGTCCGCATGACAGCTTTCACATTACCAATGTTTCATGTGAACCAAGCCCCGTTTCGAACTAAACTACAAGTGTGAAAACGCCCTCACATTTACATCATGATATATATAAGCAATATCTCACGAGTTGTTTTTCTGTCCAGAATAGCACGAGTGCAAATGCGATACTGATCTTATACAACAGTTTAATAAAATAAATAAGTTAATATTGTGTTGTTTTAGACAACACTGTGTTGTTTTTAGTCTGGTTTGCCAACGAAAATATAAAGACAAAGCAGAACTGTTCGTCTGCGACTCTGAGTAATAAGTGCCGTTTCATTTCTGAATCCGCATTTTGAAGGAATCGTGTGAACCAATGATTCAATGGACCATAAAGAGAACCATTTACATTTACCATTTTCATGAAGAGAACCATTTACTTCACTCCTGAATGAACGAATCGAATGAATGACTCAATTAGAGATTTACCGCCACCTACTGGCAGTTTCTTTAGAGTATAATTTCATATTTCCATATTAATAAAAACAAACATTAAAGGTATAGTTTACCCAAAAATATTTCTTTCTGAAGCTACTTTTTGTAATGTCTATTTTTTACACAATAATGACTTTAAATTACCTTTTGGGAGTCATTTCTCAGCCAAACTTGATGTGCGATTAATTTGCGACGAATTAGATGAATTAATCGTCACATTGTGTAATTAATTCGATAAAAAATGTTAATCGCTTGACAGCCCTAATATATATATATATATATATATATATATATATACAGTTTGTAAGTGTTTTCTATCAGATGAGACTTGTTTTTTTATGTCCCCAGGTTCTGTTTGTGTAATATATGACTTTATTCTGTCATAAACCAAGAAAGGAGATCCATAAAGCTTTCCATTGACATTTACATTAATCTCAATTCATCCTGTATACATATTTTTGAATGGCTGTCAATGGAGTAAGATGTGTTTTGCTCCCAGATGGAGTAGTTACAGCATCTACCAACCAATAGGGCACTAACCAACTAAACCTTGACTGGAAATTTTAAGTAAAATTTTAAGGTATGATAAATAAATCATCTTTTATACAATCAATGATGTTTTCTGAACAATAAAAATATCCTCCTCCAAAAATCTGATCCAAATAATATTTTAGTTCAACATGTCATGAGGTGGAAAAAGCACTGCATTCAAGAAATGACTCAGCATTTTTGCCATTATTTTTAACCCCCTGGTGTCGTAGTGATTTTTAGTGAATGTATGAAGTCAGTGCTCAAGTTTACTCGGTGTCTTAAGGGATCACATTAACTATCAACACATTCCACTAACATTTGGCAAGAGAAAATGTCACAGTACTTTTGTACAGGTTGTGCTATATTTCCTAAAAATAAATGCCATTTGGTTTGATATCTTTAGTCTCAAAATACTTTTTGTCTGTACAAATGATTTTGGTGCCTTGCTAATTTGGTAGATTTCAGAATAGATTCTGACCACAGCTTTGCTACTCAAGAAGTTTGAGTCAAGTGCTTTTTCTCAGTATGCGTTCCTTGTCTGTATGTGACGTGTGTTCTCGTGGACTTGTGAAAGGTCATCAGTCGCTGCCCAAGTACTGATCCAATTCAAAGTTCACATCTAGCCAAGTACAGTTCAAATCCCTCGATGTGTTCTTGATCTGCCCCTTTTATCGAGGATGCATCAAGAGGTGACTTGTGCGGACTTGAGACAGTCGGGTATCCCAGAATGCATCTCGCGCCAACCAGCAAGTGTCAATGGCGGAGGAGAAAACCTGCGTAATTTAAAAAAAAATACTATTACTGTGTCACGAAATGTAGTTTTAAGAGTTTTTCAGGCGGGAATGTAGTTGTTTAAAGCTCAAATCTGTGGTTTATTGATAAAGATAGCGCCTATTTGAAAATTTGATCCGGGCGCTCAGCGCTCATTAACCCCGCCGAGAGCAGCCTTACCTCGGCTAGTCCTTCTGACGTCTGCCGCTGATGTCTCTGTAGTGGTTAATCATGAGATATAATTCATCTTGTGTATATCTAACGGGCGGTCTTTGGTCTCATGAATCTATAATTTGTTCCCGGGCAAATCGTTTTGCCGTTTCAGTAATATAGTTGAAATTTAAGTGTCCCCAACTGAGCAAGCCAAAAGCCAAAGGCGACGGTGGCAAGGAACCAAAACTCCTTCATGGCCAGAATGGAGAAAAAAACCTTGGGAGAAACCAGGCTCAGTCGGGGTGCCAGTTCTCCTCTGGCCGACGAACAAATAGTGTATGATTATGATTCTGGCAACATTACAGGTCAGAAGTCATATTAGATCAATAGATATTCGTAGGATTATTCGAAAGATTGGAGACGTCACGCTGGGGACGGGTTTAATGAGGATGTCGTGTTGATGCGGCATTTACAGGGGGGAGTTTAATTGACACGGTCTCTGCAGACACTTCAGGGATGCGTTGGTCATGTCCAGGCGCAGGTCCACCATCTGGTCTGGATACGGCCCGGATCCGGCCGACTGCAGTAAACCTCGGGATAAACAGAGAGACTAACATTAGCGTAGATGCCATTCTTCTTATGATGTAACGAGTACATCAGGTGTTATGGGAAGTGTTCCCGGTTCCGGCTGACCTAGTTAATGCAGTCTAAAACAATCATTTAACTGATTTGAATAATATAAATTAAAAATGTTTTATGTGGATGCCATAGTAAAGAGATGTGTTTTTAGTCTAGATTTAAACTGACAGAGTGTGTCTGCTTCCCGAACAATGCTAGGAAGACTGTTCCAGAGTTTAGGTGCTAAATAGGAAAAGGATCGACCGCCTGCAGTTGATTTTGATATTCTAGGTATTATCAACTGGCCAGAATTTTGAGACCGCAATAAACGTGATGGAGTATAATGTGTTAAGAGCTCGCTCAAGTACTGGGGAGCTAAACCATTTAGTGCTTTGTAAGTAATCAGCAAGATTTTAAAATGTATACGATGTTTAATAGGGAGCCAATGCAGTGTTGCCAGAACCGGGCTAATATGGTCATACTTCCTGGTTCTAGTAAGAACTAAACCTCACTCCCATCCAGGTCACGGCACCAATGTAAAGGTAGGGACACACCAAACCGACGCCACAGAACTAGCGCTAATGAAAACTGACTGTGTTGTCGCCTCGCGTCGCCTGCGTCAGGAAAAAAACAGCTTGAAGACACCGAGAGAACTACAGCCGACTGTCAACTAGGACGCGTTCTGCGCCTGCGTGTATAGGAGATAACCGTCTATTTAAGCAGATTTATTCGTCTATATTCGTCATTCAAAAAGGGAAAGCTAAACTAAGACTGCAGGTATACAAACCATAAACAAAGCAGCGCTTGCTTACTTTTTTGAATATCAATCACGCTGATCACGTTCTTTATTCCACTCCGCTCATGTTGTTATGAAAATATTCGCGCAGTAGAATGCTCAGGTAAGATAATATTAGAACAGCCTTTATGTCTTCTCTGCTTGGTTTCATCACTTTTGCTCTTGTTCTTGTGCACTGACTCGTTTGCTAAGCTGAACAGCCAATCAGAGTTCTCTCTCTCACCGACGGCCCGACGGCGATTCTACATGTTGAATCGGCCAAAAAAACGGAACACACCGGAAAAACTAAGTCGGCCGACGCTCAAAAACGGCCTGACGTTGCTTGGTGTGTCCCTGCCGTGTCCCTGGCTTAACCGGTCCTACTCGCCTCCGTTACACTCACCCCCCTAAATCTCATTCCCATCCGGGTCACGGCACCAATGTAACTGGTCCCGCTCGAACCGGCATCTCCGGAATGGGAGGCGGGCACGCTAACAAGGAAACTAAAGATCACAGCCGCTAGTGTCAGTCGCCAGTGCACCTCTTGAGGCCAGGGGAGGGAGGTTTACATTCTCGGCTCTTACTAGCTGGCCTCCGTTACACAGACTTGATTATAGACTTAAAGTCGGCATGAAGCAGAAGTCTTTTCCTCCCTATTGTGACGTATATCCGAGTTAAACGGCTTCTCAAAGAAGCAAAAATGTAGGGCGGGGCTTGATTTTGTCTGTGTGGAATTGATTGGATGGTTGTGGTTTGCTATTGGTGGATCTCATGTGAGTGACAGGTTGAGGGGAAGTTATTCTGATCAAAGATTATGAGGCACATGAATTAAAAAAAAATGATGTGCACGGATAAAGCATTAATAACAAACACAGCAAGCAGGGTTAAACATTCATTGGGCACTCCTGATTGGATCAGCCCATCTACATAATGAACATCCTCCAAATGATCTGTTGTGTGCTCTGAAACGCTCTGAGCTGCAGGAAGCAAGAGTGAGAGAGGCAAACTGTGCTAGAAATAAGCCCACAAGTTTTTCCGTCGAAGTGCAGTGGGTGTTTCTGCTGCGCGCATGTGACAGGGCAGTGAAGAGAGAGAGAGAGAGAGAGGGTGAGGAAGAGAGAGCGACACTTCTGAAGTAAGAAGAACCGCTGTGTTCGCTCACAGGAAGAGGACGAAGCGGAGCTGGCTCTCGGGTCCCGGGACAGGGTAACTGCAGTACGCACACGCGGTGCGAGGCTGCCTCTCGGCTCGTGTGCGGCGCTTGTGTCGTGTCAGCATGCTCAGCTTGGTGCAGAGCTCGCATCCCTTACGAGAAAGAGCCAGGCTGCAGAAGAGCTGTGCGAAGCAGCTGATTTCCCTTTCCTCTGCTTCCTCACAGACCGTCAGCAAGTACAATGCGCAGTACCACAAGCTTTTCCAGAGCGTTCCAAAAGAAGAGCTTCTGATGAAAGGTACGTCTGTTGTCATTCTCCTTCTATACCGCAACCTATTACCTTTCACTTTACTGCATCTCGCCGCTCCTTGTAAAGTGACCTTGTGATATGATCCTTTCAGTAGTGCTGCTCTAAAGTAGTTTGGTTTATGTGAAATTTGCCCACATGCATTGTTAATAAAATGTCCATTAAATACAGAGGGGGGCAAAGATCAGAAACCACTAGTGAAAATGCTTGGTAACACGGTTTCATCAGTTAACATGAAGTAATAATGAACTGCACTTCTACAGCATTTATTAATCTTTGTTAATGATAATTTCAACATTTACTAATACATTATTAAACTCAAAAGTTGTGTTTGTTAACATTAGTCAATGCTCAACAATGAACGGCTGAATTTTTATTAACTAACATTAACAAATATTAATAAATACTGTAACAAATGTATTGTTAAAATGGTTATTTCATGTTAGTTAATACATTAAATAATGAAACCTTATTGTGAAGTGTTACCAAATGCTTCTTATTTATTTAATAAAATGTTTTACAATTTACAAGCATAATTATTTTTAGTAAAATATTACTTAAATAACAATGTACAATACCATTCAAAAGTTTTAGATTGGTAAGATTAATATTATTGAAAGAAGTCTCTTATGCTCACCAAGGCTGCGTTTATTTGATCAAAAAATACAGTAAAAACAGTAATATTATGAAATATTTTTTGAGTTTAAAATAAGTGTTTTTCTATTTGAATACGTTTTAAAATGTAATTTATTCCTGTGATCAAAGCTGAATTTTCATCATCATTTCTCCAGTCTTCAGTGTCACATGATCCTTCAGAAATCATTATGATATGAAGATTTGCTGCTCAAGAAACATTTATGATTATATTAATGTTGAAAACAGTTTTTTTGTCAGGATTTTTTGATGAATATAAAGTTGAAATGAACAGTATTTGTCTGAAATATAAAGCTTTTCTAACATTACACACTACCGTTCAAAAGTTTGTGGTCAGTAAGATTTTTTTTTTTTTGGAAAGAAATGAAAGAAATTAATACTTTTATTCCGCAAGGATGCATTAAATTGACCAAAAGTGACAGTAAAGACATTTATAGTGTTACAAAAGCTTTATATTTCAGATAAATGCTGTTCTTTTGAACTTTCTATTCATCAAAGAATCCGGAAAAAAAGGTACACAATTGTTTTCAACATTGATAATAATCAGAAATGTTTCTGCATATTAGAATGACTTCTGAAGGATCATGTGACTCTGAAGACTGGAGTAATGATGCTGAAAATTCAGCTTTGATCACAGGAATAAATTATATTTTAAAACGTATTCAAATAGAAAAACACTTATTTTAAGCTTTAAAAATATTTTATAATATTACTGATTTTACTGTATTTTTGTTCAAATAAACGCAGCCTTGGTGAGCACAAGAGACTTCTTTCAAAAACATTAAAAAATCATATCTAAAACTTTTGAACGGTAGTGTATATTGTTATATGAAATATTTTATAATATTGTTTACAATTCACAAGCACAAACTGGCGTGAGAAGTTTATGTACATAAATGCACATTAATTAAATTAATTTAACTTAGTGTGTCCCTAGAGCTGCATGAACACAAGTTTATGTAAAACCTGATGATCATAATCATAGAAAAAAATTGTCAAGTCATAACTTGTGTTTCAAATGTTTAATAATCCTAAAACTTAATTTCAAGGATTAAATTATATTTGTAATCCCAGGTTTTCAGTGTGTTCTCAGTCATTTAGACCCCAATGTTTATTGTGATGTTTGGTAATGTTGTTGCGATCTATCTGACATTGGTGTCAACAGTTTAACTGCTTTGAGCTGTCGTTCAAGTGAAGCAAGACGTCAGAATTTGATGCTGTTCTTGAACTCTCTCTGGAAAGTATCAGTTTACCTGCAGTTCTCTTGTGTAAGTGCACTTGTTGTGACCCCTCTTTAGTGTACTCCTGTGCCCTGCTGCGAGACATCCTGCTGCAAGGCCGACTCTACATCTCTCGAAACTGGCTGTGTTTCTACGCCAACCTCTTTGGTAAAGACATCAAGGTGAGCGTCACGTCTTCGGTTTATGATTACAGCTGGGATAGACATGACTAGAAGGATCATTCCCAGGAAACGGTGGCATTTGTGTTAGAAAATGGTGCAATTTTTTATCATTTGATTTGAAAACTGAACGTTAAATGTAGGGATGCACAATATATCGGCCACCATATCAGTATCGGCCGATATGTTCATTTTTAATGTTATCGACCCAATAAGTAAATTTGGCCAATATATAAAAAGCTGATAAATAATTTTTCCTTCCACTGAGACACTTCAGATGCGCACTGTACGCCATGATGGCTTTGAATTGCTTGAAATATGATTGGAATCACTTCAAAAAGGAAAATACAGTTCAGTGCAACATGTGCAGCACAAGTCTGTCATATAGGCTACATAAAATTATAATAAAAACATTATAATTGTGTGCTTGGGACATGACTGAGACTTTTGTTTTTGTAGTCAGGCGCTCAAAAATTATATACACATTTGGATTTAGATTTATCGGCCAATATATCGGTTGTCGGCTTTTAAATATAAAGAATTATCGGTTATCGGTATCGGCCAAAAGTTTCATATCGGTGCATCCCTAGTTAAATGAAGTTGTATTTTCCCACAATACCCAACGAACCAAGGCCTAATACCCCAATATAGGGCTTTTAACACTTGAACTAGTTAAACCTGGGTCATTGAACCCTGGGAATCCTGTGTTATCGTGCTTCAAGTTTCACACTGCTCATAATTTACCTGGGGTTAACAGTTAATCCTGGGTATTCATTAGTTGTTGTTTCACGCTGTACATTTCTAAACTGGGTTAACTTTCTTAATATTTGCATAGTTGCGGTGCTAGTGTTATTTATTGGATGAACGCCGCACACAACCTGCTCTAGCATTGAGCATCCTCATATTACACATACACAAGTTTTTTTCTGAATGAACCTTTCGAACTATAAAGGTAAGATTGTAATGGTCTCTTCTTCACACCAATTAACCCGTTTTCTGTCACCGTTTGACATTTTCCCCTCAAACGCTGAAACTACTGTTTATACAACACACAGTTAAGCAGGATGGATTCTGATTGGCTGTCAAAGTTTTTTTATCATTTATGAGCTGGAAAAAATTATTTTGAAAGTGATTCCAGTGATATTGTGTACCTGTGCCGTTATCGCTAGTTGTGGTGTGAACTCTTCATTCACACCACAACTCTCTATTCAACTCTCTATTCTTTTATATTTAGAACGATTTTTAGAACTATATCTTTAATATTACCGTTATAGTTTTCGTCAGTGTTGGGAAGGTTACTTTGGAAATGTAATAGGTTACAGATTACAAGTTACCCTGTTTAAAATGTAATAAGTAGTGTAACTAGTTCAATTACTTTATTAATGTAACTGATTACATTTGATTACTTATTGATCTTATTACATTTTCAACTGTTAATCATTTTCAAACATTTAACCTCTAAAAACAGATAGTTATATTTAGTTATATTTAGGAGAAAACACAATTCTAGATCATTACTGTAGTAAAAACATGATGTTTTGCAAGTCAAAACAGGACAAACTAATAGAGAGATTTGTTCACCAGGTGGCGCTAAAAGTTTAACATTCATCATAGGAGATGCTTCCTCAGTTTCGACATTGAAACCTTCGACATCGTGCACATCAAAAACAGGCAAAGCAACAAATTAATATTATTCAACGTATCCTAGCTTTTAACTGGAAATATTCAGATGTAACCCCCTTTGTAATCGTTAACATTTTCATAAGTAACTGTAATTTAATTACACATTTTATCTCAGTAACTGTAACGGATTACAGTTACATTTATTTTGTAATTAAATTACGTAACTCTGTTACATGTAACAAGTTACTCCCCAACACTGGTTATCGGCACAAAGAAACAATATCATTGGAATCACTTTCAGAATGATTTTTTCCAGCTGATGAATGATAAAAAACATTGACAGCCAATCAGAATCCATCCTGCTTTAAAGAGCTCGAGCATTTAAAGGGCCAGACGCCAAAGCTGCAGCGCACTTAGAATAAACAGAACGATATTGTCCATTAGTGTGGACGTAAATATAGTTATAGTTATCGTTCTTGGTGTGAACAGGCATTAAGCTTAAATTTACATTTTATTAGCCCTGTCACAGCTTAATATCATAATTTCAATAAATAGCTGAATATATTTTGGTAGTATCAATTCCAGTCTACATTGTTATAAACCATATTATTGTGTCATTGACAAATATTATAAAACCTGTGAAAAGTATGATTTTTTTAATACAAATATTATATGGATGTTATGATGGAAAAATAATGTACAAACCCTATTCCAAAAAAGTTGGGACACTGTACAAATTGTGAATAAAAAAGGAATGCAATAATTTACAAATCTCATTAACTTATATTTTATTCACAATAGAATATAGATAACATATCAAATGTTGAAAGTGAGACATTTTGAAATGTCATGCCAAATATTGGCTCATTTTGGATTTCATGAGAGCTACACATTCCAAAAAAGTTGGGACAGGTAGCAATAAGAGGCCGGAAAAGTTCAATGTACATATAAGGAACAGCTGGAGGACCAATTTGCAACTTATTAGGTCAATTGGCAACATGATTGGGTATAAAAAGAGCCTCTCAGAGTGGCAGTGTCTCTCAGAAGTCAAGATGGGCAGAGGATCACCAATTCCCCCAATGCTGCGGCGAAAAATAGTGGAGCAATATCAGAAAGGAGTTTCTCAGAGAAAAATTACAAAGAGTTTGAAGTTATCATCGTCTACAGTGCATAATATCATCCAAAGATTCAGAGAATCTGGAACAATCTCTGTGCGTAAGGGTCAAGGCCGGAAAACCATACTGGATGCCCATGATCTTCAGCCCTTAGACGACACTGCATCACATACAGGAATGCTACTGTAATGGAAATCACAACATGGGCTCAGGAATACTTCCAGAAAACATTGTCGGTGAACACAATCCATCGTGCCATTCACCGTTGCCGGCTAAAACTCTATAGGTCAAAAAAGAAGCCATATCTAAACATGATCCAGAAGCGCAGGCGTTTTCTCTGGGCCAAGGCTCATTTAAAATGGACTGTGGCAAAGTGGAAAACTGTTCTGTGGTCAGACGAATCAAAATTTGAAGTTCTTTTTGGAAAACTGGACTGGCATCCGGACTAAAGAGGACAAGGACAACCCAAGTTGTCATCAGCGCTCAGTTCAGAAGCCTGCATCTCTGATGGTATGGGGTTGCATGAGTGCGTGTGGCATGGGCAGCTTACACATCTGGAAAGGCACCATCAATGCTGAAAGGTATATCCAAGTTCTAGAACAACATATGCTCCCATCCAGACGTCGTCTCTTTCAGGGAAGACCTTGCATTTTCCAACATGACAATGCCAGACCACATACTGCATCAATTACAACATCATGGCTGCGTAGAAGAAGGATCCGGGTACTGAAATGGCCAGCCTGCAGTCCAGATCTTTCACCCATAGAAAACATTTGGCGCATCATAAAGAGGAAGATGCGACAAAGAAGACCTAAGACAGTTGAGCAACTAGAAGCCTGTATTAGACAAGAATGGGACAACATTCCTATTCCTAAACTTGAGCAACTTGTCTCCTCAGTCCCCAGACGTTTGCAGACTGTTATAAAAAGAAGAGGGGATGCCACACAGTGGTAAACATGGCCTTGTCCCAACTTTTTTGAGATGTGTTGATGCCATGAAATTTAAAATCAACTTATTTTCCCCTTAAAATGATACATTTTCTCAGTTTAAACATTTGATATGTCATCTATGTTTTTGAAACTTCCACATCATTGCATTCTGTTTTTATTCACAATTTGTACAGTGTCCCAACTTTTTTGGAATCGGGTTTGTAAAAAAAATAAATAAACCTTTGCATTTATTTTTGTTTCTTTTTGAATTTGAAATTTTGTGCCTGTTAGATTCAAAATATTATGGGATTAAATGTCAAAGGGTTGGAGATCAGTGCACAGATGTCTGATTAACCCAGAAAACAACACAAAACAGAGGTTAATCGGGTATTATGATTTTAACATCAGAACATTATGACAAACTTGTAATAAATCAAATGGTGTTTAGTTCCCTTTCGGCTGCACGCCATGTTACGGTTTGTTGTGCTGAATTAAGCGTAATGTTATATCGTTCCTCTGTGCACCGCGTTATTTAGTAATTAGATGTAGCTGATCTAGTTTCCATCCTCGAGAGGGAAAATGTTGTGTGCAAGAATTCGTAAGTGAAGATGCACTTTGAAACGAGGAACTTTTTCCCTTTTCTCTGGCACTTTCTCTCGCCTCTCAGGTGGTCATTCCTGTGGCGTCTGTGCGCTTGGTGAAGAAACACAAGACAGCAGGTCTGGTTCCTAATGGCTTGGCTATCACCACAGACAGCAGTCAGAAGGTGCGTTTCCACTGTGTTCCAGGTCACCGGCCGCCGGCAGATTGAAATACAAAGCTTAGTCAGCACATGCGGCGCTGCTGCACAACACTGAAAATGCAAATGGATGCAACACTGAGACTCACAGTATGAATCTTTTGACTTCAGTCAGCATTTCTCACTGCTTTTATACCTTTTGGTTTAGTGACAAGTAACACTGGTTTAGAAAGGAACACCATTATTCAGCAGTGCAAAGAACTGATCTGTGATCAGATGATGTGCTCTGTATGAATCAGGCCCAGCTCCAGCTTTGAGATCCGGGGTAGGCCAAGTGAAATTCCTGGTGGGCCCAGACTTTTAACATTATTTTTTCCCAGTAACAAAAACTTTATTTTATAACAAAAGAGGCAGGTCTTGAAAGGAAACTCTCTATATTTACAGGGCTCAATGCAAAGGAGCTTTTCTACAGGTTCATTCAGGTCCAGATTTTTACTTGCCCTACAAAAATTTTCACTGGCCCCACCACAAAACAAAAAAAAGTATTATTTGGTATTTTGTGCTTGAGTTTATGTTTGGGCCCTACCTACAAATGACCTCAACAACATCATTATATAGTAGCAAAAAATACACAAAAATTAAAATATGCTTTGAGGTTCCTAGAACAATTAATATGCAACATGCCTAGCCTAGTCAAGGTTTAGAGGTAATATTAAATACTCATTATAATACAGTAAAATACAGGATGTGCTCTTTTAGTTGAGAGAAGATCAAAACCCTGAAATAACACTGAGCAATAAAGCCAGAGATGAACGGTATTTTTAAATGTATTGCCATATCTGTGTCCTCTTATGTCAGATTCTTACATTTAATCAATCAATTCAATCAGAATAAGAAGACACTGTATGTCTATTACCAATCAAATCAAGTGAGTATCAACAAAATCCATCTTTGTATTTACACTTAATGCAGCTCATAGATGCGGCATGAATGGATTCACACTGCAGTTGCATAATCAGTGTTGGTGTAGCCTAATGCATTACTAACTAATTCATTAATTACTGTCATTTCAAAAACTAAAGTAAGAAATTACTCTTAATTTATTTGTGATCTAACTGATGTGATTCCATTTAAAGGTTCACTTCAAAATGAAAATTTCCTGATAATTTACTCACCCCCATCTCATCCAAGATGTTCATGTCTTTCTTTCTTCAGTCGAAAAGAAATTACGTTTTTTGAGGAAAACATTCCAGGATTTTTCTCCACATAATGGACTTCAATGGCAACCAACGGGTTTCAGAGGCTCTGCACGATCCCAGTTGAGGAATAGGGTCTTATCTAGTGAAACGATCGGTCATTTTCAAAAACAAAAAAAATGTATATACTTTTTAACCTAAATTGCTCGTCTTGCGCTGCTCTGCGACGTGCCAGGGATTACGTAATCACGTCGGAAAGGTCACGCTAGACGCAGGCGGAAGTACCGCCCCAAGCGAACGTGCGAAGACTAATACAAACTCCCTTTACAAAAAAAACTCCATCTCCAACTTCAAAATCATCCGACATCATTGTTTTACCTTTTTTTGCTAAAGGATGTTTGTATTAGTCTTCGCACAAGCGCTTTGTAAACACAGGGGCGGTACTTCCGCCTACGTCTTGCGTGACCTTTCCCACGTGATTGCGCAATCCGTGGTGGGATCGTGCAGAGCCCTTCGAAGCCCTTTGAAACTGCATTGATTTGGACCTTCAACATTTTGGCTACTTTTTAAACTAAAACCGCCAGTAGGTGGCGGCAAGCTTTTGTATTAATGAGTGAGTTGAATTCAAAGTGCTAATTTATTTAACTTAGCAAACGACTGTATTTATGAATGATAGCCTAAATAAATATTTTACTCATCTTATTGAGGATCTTTGAGGAATAAAACACAGTGTTGCTCAGAGACGCAGAGGTTGTGCTGTTTGTTCTGTTCTGTGTCTATGGAAGTTACTCAGTAATTTCTTTTTTTCTGAACTGTTGTCACAGTGCAGATGTTCGGAAAGACAGCACTGTTGCTTGTATGATGATAACTCATATATCATAGATTTTTTGTTATAAATATAAATAACAGGAACTCATTAAATGGATTTTTTTGGGGGGCCAGGCCCACTATGAATTATTATTTAGAGGTTGCTGTTTTACAGCTCATGAAACGTAATAGAGCTACATTTTTCTCAGGTGTTTCTCCTAAAATGCCTTGGTGATAAATATAAATAGAGTCAAACGAATGTCAAAATCATAGCTCAGATAATTCTGTCTTGTAGAATTTGATGGAAAACACGAGGTTTGATCGCAGACTCTGGTATCTTGGCAAATCTGAGCAGTTTGTGACTTTTTTTGATCGTTCTTTTGAAACTCTAGAGGAGAAACGTGAGATTATTGCACTGAAAAAAAATTGGCTTTGAAACTATTTTCACTCAGAAATTGCTAGTAAATTTCACAAATAATTACAAAGAAATGACAAGTAACTATGGAAGCTTGTTTCTGCCATGGAATAAAACAATTTAAATGATAATCGCGACTTTATCCCACAATTCTGACTTTTTTCTCGTAATTGCCAGTTTATATCTCACAATTTTGACTTTTTTCTTATAATTGCAAGTTTATATCCCACAATTTTGACTTTTCTCATAATTGCCAGTTTATATCTCAAAATTTAGACTTTTTTCTCATAATTGCCAGTTTATATCTCACAATTCTGACTTTTTTCTTGTAATTGCCAGTTTATATCTCACAATTCTGACTTTTTTCTCATAATTGCCAGTTTATATCTCAAAATTTAGACTTTTTTCTCATAATTGCCAGTTTATATCTCACAATTCTGACTTTTTTCTTATAATTGCAAGTTTATATCTTAATTTTGACTTTTTTCCTCATAATTGCCAGTTTACAGTGGGGAGAACAAGTATTTGATACACTGCCGATTTTGCAGGTTTTCCTACTTACAAAGCATGTAGAGGTCTGTAATTTTTATCATAGGTACACTTCAACTGTGAGAGACGGAATCTAAAACAAAAATCCAGAAAATCACATTGTATGATTTTTAAATAATTAATTTGCATTTTATTGCATGACATAAGTATTTGATCACCTACCAACCAGTAAGAATTCCAGCTCTCACAGACCTGTTAGTTTTTCTTTAAGAAGCCCTCCTGTTCTCCACTCATTACCTGTATTAACTGCACCTGTTTGAACTCGTTACCTGTATAAAAGACACCTGTCCACACACTCAATCAAACAGACTCCAACCTCTCCACAATGGCCAAGACCAGAGAGCTGTGTAAGGACATCAGGGATAAAATTGTAGACCTGCACAAGGCTGGGATGGGCTACAGGACAATAGGCAAGCAGCTTGGTGAGAAGGCAACAACTGTTGGCGCAATTATTAGAAAATGGAAGAAGTTCAAGATGACGGTCAATCTCCCTCGGTCTGGGGCACCATGCAAGATCTCACCTCGTGGGGCATCAGTGATCATGAGGAAGGTGAGGGATCAGCCCAGAACTACATGGCAGGACCTGGTCAATGACCTGAAGAGAGCTGGGACCACAGTCTCAAAGAAAACCATTAGTAACACACTACGCCGGCATGGATTAAAATCCTGCAGTGCACGCAAGGTCCCCCTGCTCAAGCCAGCGCATGTCCAGGCCCGTCTGAAGTTTGCCAATGACCATCTGGATGATCCAGAGGAGGAATGGGAGAAGGTCATGTGGTCTGATGAGACAAAAATAGAGCTTTTTGGTCTAAACTCCACTCGCCGTGTTTGGAGAAAGAAGAAGGATGAGTACAACCCCAAGAACACCATCCCAACCGTGAAGCATGGAGGTGGAAACATCATTCTTTGGGGATGCTTTTCTGCAAAGGGGACAGGACGACTGCACCGTATTGAGGGGAGGATGGATGGGGCCATGTATTGCGAGATCTTGGCCAACAACCTCCTTCCCTCAGTAAGAGCATTGAAGATGGTTTGTGGCTGGGTCTTCCAGCATGACAACGACCCGAAACACACAGCCAGGGCAACTAAGGAGTGGCTCCGTAAGAAGCATCTCAAGGTCCTGGAGTGGCCTAGCCAGTCTCCAGACCTGAACCCAATAGAAAATCTTTGGAGGGAGCTGAAAGTCCGTATTGCCCAGCGACAGCCCCGAAACCTGAAGGATCTGGAGAAGGTCTGTATGGAGGAGTGGGCCAAAATCCCTGCTGCAGTGTGTGCAAACCTGGTCAAGAACTACAGGAAACATATGATCTCTGTAATTGCAAACAAAGGTTTCTGTACCAAATATTAAGTTCTGCTTTTCTGATGTATCAAATACTTATGTCATGCAATAAAATGCAAATGAATTACTTAAAAATCAAACAATGTGATTTTCTGGATTTTTGTTTTAGATTCCGTCTCTCACAGTTGAAGAGTACCTATGATAAAAATTACAGACTTCTACATGCTTTGTAAGTGGGCAAACCTGCAAAATCGGCAGTGTATCAAATACTTGTTCTCCCCACTGTATATCTCACAATTCTGACTTTTTTCTTGTAATTCTGACTTCTTTTCTCAGAAATGTGATATAAACTCACAATTGCGAGTTATAAAGTCCAATTCTGAGGTAAAAAAATACTTTTTTTCTCAGAATTGCGAGTAAATATCACGCATGAGAAAAAGTCGTAAAATTTAGAGATAAATAGTCACAATTACCTTTTTTATTTTTTCAGTGGTGGAAACAAGCTTCCATAAGTAACACTTTGAATTAATTGTGAAATTCCTTTTTACAAAAGTCACATTTACTCTAATTTTCATCCCATTGCCATCTTGAAGAAGCTGAAAAAGTACAGATTCCAGAGGACAATGTATTGCTCAGGAGATTTAATGGTCTCAGATGTTTCTCCTACAATTCCTTATCAATACAAATAGAGACAATTGTTGACGTACTGTCGCAAGAGTATACAGCTATAAACACAGCTATAGTCTTAAAAGATTTGATGAAAGAATTATGAAATAATGAAAATGTGTCTTTAAGATTTCTGTCTTTTGCACACTTTGCTTTTTATGCAATCTCATTCATCTCTAGAGTAAACTCGCTGACATCTCATGTGATTTCCCTTTCTGTTGGGAGGGTCAGAGGACCCGGCATCAGATTCCTTTCAGCTAAAACTTCAGTTAGCTCATATTACTGAAAAACTTGTCAAAGCGGATATGAGCACAGTATTCATGTTGAAGAGTGTTAGGAGAAGTTTTATTGAACAATGCTTTGACAATTAATGCCTGTGAATAGTCTGTAATTCTATAGTTCTCAAAAGCAGTCATTTACTTCCTGTACCGTAAAAGCAGAACAAAACAGCCACTGTGAAAAATGAGTATTGCACCTGGTAAAATCCTAGATTGGCAGTTGGTATTGCGACTAAAGTGCATTCAAGTTGGAATCAAAATTCGGAAGCAACTAAATCATAAACAGTGAATGGTGTCAAATTATCTTTTTTTCAGGTGAATACAATTGCATCTCTTTTACACAACCTATATACTTTATTCACAGTCAAACCAAAAATGATTCATACACCAGATATAATGTTTTACTAGTGTGTGCAGGACACTATAGTTCATTTATGTAAGTGAGTATAGCAAAATAAAGTAATATATGACATTTTATACCCAAAAATTCTTCATACAGTGACTACCAGTAAAATTGATAAAAATTTGGGACCAAAATGATTCAGACACTTTGAGCTGGCCATGTTTTGCTGAAGTGTTTTTTCTTTAATTGCTAATGTGACCTTTTACACCACAGACTGAACAAAATGAAGCATTGCTTGGTCATCGGTTGACCTAAATTGGTATTATCTAATTGTGTTCTTAAATTTAACAGCTGATTGGTTGATTGTAATCCATTGCATCCCTTTCTATTAAAGTTATCTGACATAAAGATGAATTGTTCTGACACACTTTAACTCTTTATTGTTTAAGTTCTTGTCATATTTTATTAACTATTAACTATAGTGAATACACTGTGATAATGTGAGAAATGTTGAAGGTGTCTGAATAAATTTTGGTTTGACTGTATATATGGCATCTCCCAAATAATATATAAAAGTCGGCATGAAATTGAATTTGCAATAGTCTTTTCCTGCCTATTGTGATGTATATCTGAGTCAAATGGCTTCTCAAACAAGAACAAATGTAGGGCGGGCTTGATTTTGTCCATGGGGAATTGATTGGATGGTTGTGGTTCGCTATTGGTCGATCTCATGTGACTGACAGGAGGATAAATCATGTGATTGCACGGATAAATCATTCAAAATAATGAATACTGCAATATTCCATAAAAAAAGGTCAATTTTGATTTCATTGTGACTTTAATTTGCATGAAGCATATTGAAATAAAACTTCCACTGCTATCCACTGCCGTTTGCAAACATATTTTCAGATATTTTTCAGGTTAACACGCACCTTCTGAAGTCGGGTATCATTTGGTCATTCATGTGCACATGATTTCAATATTTTTCCGACTCCACTTGAAGGGTGCATTTGTTTTGAATTAATCCATAAAGCTCCTGTCCCTCATGAGATCGGCTTTCACACACCTAAAAATATGATCCTTTTCCCAGTAGAGAGATTATATGTGGCTACATTGTGAAATTAAACCAAAGTGGTTTGTCTCAATGCTCTGGTTAAGTCCACTATCTCTAATCTCTGTGGAAAAACCAAGGTTTAAGGTGGTAAATGTGTCTTGGAACATGGAAAATAACGGTTCTTCATTGGCATCAATGGAACCTTTTTCGTTTTTTTTTAAACTTTTTTTATTGCATTCCATTAAGAACCTTAAACATCCATGAAACATTTCCATTGCACTAAAGGTTCTTTCAAAGTAGAAAATGGTTCTTTAGATTATTAAAATGTTCTTCTCACCAAGAAAATATTGGTTCTTTTAGGAACTGATCCCTTGGGGAACTAAAAATGGATCTTGGCATCATTGTTAAAAAACATTATTTATAAGAGTGTGTGATCCAAACTGGTTTAGATGGTTGACCATATGGTTGGCCAGCTTTTAGATCATGAAGAAGCTGTGTTTTGGAAAACGGTAGTTATTTTTTGAAAGTCCAAGACCTTCAACCAGCACTGGACCCCATGACCAACTAACATATTCCAAAACCAATAGCTGGTTTTATCTGGGTTTTCCAGCAGGAATGTTGGTTGACATGCCCCATCCACCATGTATTATAACGTTCTGATATGTTTGTGTCCTTTTTTTGCACAGTACGTGTTTGTGTCTCTACTGTCCAGAGATAGCGTCTATGATGTACTGAGACGCATCTGCACACATCTACAGGTGAGAGTTTACTCAGTACCTATGGGCTGGAGCATTTTGTAAACCGCATTAGCCTGATGACAAGTGTGTTGTGGTCATGCTACAGGTCAATGGGAAGAAGATCCTCAGCCTCAAGCAGTACATGGAGGAGCCTAACTCTTTATCTCTGGTACGTTGATGAACATAAATGAACTCTCAAAATAGTTTTAGCATGTTAATGTATTTGGTCTTGGTGGACTAGATCTGCTACGCTGCTGCTGCTGCAGAGCAAGTATGGACTTGCTACTGCTAATAGATACACAGACACACTCCTATGAGCATTTGTAAGATATGCTGCTGCTGCATGAATAGACATACATAAATCCTGTAGCAGATCTAGGCAGGTGGAGCTGGGGAGGTGGAGGGTCTCAGAGGAGCTCTGAAAGGACTAGCCTACAGCAAACACTGAACCAGACTATTTAAATGTTGAGCAAGCAATCTCATTGGCTGCAGGATCAGCAGAGGCCAATCAGCTGGTAATGATGTGATTGCTTGCAGATTGCATGTAAAGGACCGATCAGTCGGCGCCCTCTAGAGTTTCATGACTGAACTAGATATGTATTCAGTTGTGTTGTAGTTCTTGAGACCGGTCTTAAGACCATTTTTTGAAGGTCTTGGTCTTGTCTCAGTCTCGACCACATTTATACTCAGTCTTGTCTCGGTCTCAGACTTAGAGGACTCTGGATTTTGTTTCAAGACCATAACTGCTGGGATATTACTAAATTGCCGGTGCATTTTCTGATTTATTTATTAACATCATTAATGTGATTGGATGTAAAACTTACTGCTTCAGATGCAATCAATAACTTATTTCAAATTTGATTTATTTATTGTGCCGGTTCAGGAATTAATTAGGGATTGTGTCACAAATGCTCACAAAATTCAAGATATTGTTGCAAAAAGTTTGTGTATGAGATCTGGATTTATAACATGTGATATAATTAAGCAATTAATTCTTGACTACAACACTAGTATTCAGTTAACTCTCATCCCTCCCTCTCACTTTGTAACAAATCCTTCCCTTGTGGGTCAAAATGACCCGAAGCCCTAAAATTATACTTATATTTTTTTTGACCAGAAAGCTTATTTCGTTTAATTTTGATAATATTTTTTCATGATACATGATATTTCATGACTCTTGCCACTAGATGGCCGTATAGCTCTATATGGAGCACATGAGCTGTTCCGCTGGGTCCTAAAGTCAGTTTTTCTTCAGTATGCAATCAGATACACATGTAGACATAATAAAAATCAAGTTTTAGCATTTTTAGTTTGAATTTTGAGCACTTTTTAAGTTTTTCTATGTGTACTAAAGCATTCTTCGCATTCCATTCATTCCTAAGGGGGTCAAATTGACCCGTGAGAGAAGGATTTGTTACTTTTTTAAATTTCAACCACAAAACTCCTCGAATCCAGTCAATTTTTTTTGTGTATTCAAGTGCGACAAAAGTCCTAAGGTCTTGGAACACTCCGGTGAACACTCAGTTTTTACATTAAAAAAAAAAAAAAAAAAAAGTTTAGAGTCAAAATGACCCGAGGGAAGGATTAGACAGACACAAAAAACTTGTGCAATTACAACTTGTACTCGTAATAATTTACAATATAAGGATAATATTACAATATTAGGATAATATTTGAAAGTTTTGCATGTCGATCCAGTGTTGCCGTCATCTGAAATCTTCACAATTGTCCACATCGCCTGTATGCAAACTGGAGCTGGTGCAATCTGTTGTTACTCCAGGATGGTTTCATCAGATATAACTGTAGTGCAAGTTTATGAGAAATATTACGTTAATGCTTTTGCGCCATTTTGCATGTGGTATTTCAGTGCAAAAACCTTCGTTAACTACCTGCAAACGCGCCTTGTGTCTTGTGCATTTTCCCTGTGTAAATTAGTCTCATTACACAATGTCATTCGCAATATTACCGCCCGATGAATGCAGGCAGTGAATGATTGTTTATATAAAAGGGATGTATGCGTTTTCAGTGGCCGCAATTCATTTTTACTGAATCTCAGTGTGTCCTGTACTTCCATTTGCTGGTGTAGGATGAGTTCCCTGCCCCTGAAGTTTTCCCTGTACCAGATGAGTTTCCTCCGGTGCTGAAGTGGAGGAGGAAGCCATCGGTGGCATCTGTGGCTTCTTCTCTGCCTGACTTACTGGGAAACTCCACCAGCAGCCTGAGTGCCGTAGACGCCCCGTTCCAGACAGACAAGCCTCTGGAGGGTGAGTGACCCTCTAATGCAAAAAAACTATTTTAAACCGAACGATATTCAAACCGAACCAAAAAACCGAGATACACCACCCACAGTTTAAAGTTTAGCTAAAGACACGTTCACTTGTGCATTCGGGTCCTTTTGTGCAGATATAAGTTGTAATATTAAGGTTATGTAGTATAAATATCAGATTTATCTCATATAGGCTACATTTCCTTGAGTTAAATAACTCGCTATCAAAGTGCTTCATTGTATCGCTGGTATTCAGCGCACGCAGCTCAGAACAGAAATGCAGAAGATTAATAACTATGACTGGGACTGTCATATACATAACGTTATAATGAGAACACTACTGTGATAAAATGTTGTGAATTCTTAGGGTTTAGCTGCCGTTTTCAGCGTGTTGTTACAAGAAGCGCGTCCACAGAAGGAGTTACACATTCTGACTACGTAACTTAGTTCAAGTTCACTTGTGTGTGATTTTGTGCAATATAATAAGTATAAGTAGCATTGGATGTTGCCCAATGACTTGTTTGCATTATTTAGGCATTATTATTATTATTTTTTTTTTTAAGGCAATAGATTTTTTGTAACATGTCTCATTTATTAATGCATTGATTAACATGAACTAACAGAGAGCAATTGTTGTTATTATTATTATTATTATTAAGACAAAAAGTGAATCTAGTGTCCTTTAGCGTTGCTGGTGCCATGCCATGAACCCTCCCCCCACAGCAAACAGAAACCATGGCTCCAAAACCGTGATATGAACCCAACCGGGGCATTGGTACAGTATATCATTACACCCCTATTTGATACTGTGGACAATGGTATATGGTATTCTGTAAAGTACCTGGCAGTAGCATGTAAATATCATGTGTATATGAATATGATAATCTGATTCTGTCCCAATACCATGGTTAGTGATGGGCGATTTTGAAACACTGCTTCATGAAGTTTCGAAACCTTTACGAATCTTTTATTTCGAATCAGTGATTCAGAGCGTGTATCAAACTGCCAAAGTCACGTGATTTCAGTAAACGAGGCTTCGTTACGTCACAACTGTTTCGAAACGTTTCGAAATTTCAATGGTTCACCATTGGGGGGCGATGATCTCTGTGAACCCGTGAATCATGTGGATTTACTGAGATCACCCCTAACGGTGAACCATTGAACAAGTATCTATGGGTTTTACCTGATCTCTGTTCAGTTTTACACATTTTAAGACGTTTTAAATAGACATTAGTATAATTAAAAGGAATAATAGTAGTTAATAGTCTTGAATTGGTCTGTTTAGCTGAGCCATCCATGGAATAAACAAAACAAGCCCTGAAAATTGATAAAAGAACACATCTTACACAGACACTTGATATTTATTCTTATTAGATAATTGGTTAATTACATTGAATAGATTTGATTTTCAATAAAACATTTGCAAAGTGTTTTTATGCATGTTTGGCCTGAGTTTTTGTTGCATTTACGCTGTTGTGACCAGCCGGGGTCACCAGGGTGTGGCGTTTCGAACGCTTCGAAACAGTGAATCGTTTTGCGAAGCAATTGATTCATTGATTCGTAGCTTTAAAAAGCTTTGTTTCTCCCATCATTAACCATGGTTGTAATGAAGCCCACTGAAGGCAAGAAGAGTTGAAGAACGCAAGTGCAGTTTATTCAAATAAACAAAATAAAGACTGGACTTGAAACATGGGGTCCGTTCTTCGTACCTCACTTAATACATCTGAGATGATTTGACAGATGCCAGATCTTCTAATCGTGATAACTGACCTCTGGCTAATTTGGTTCTTCAAACGAATTTGCGGATTGGATTAAAATATCTGGATTAAGTTTTCGTGTTCCCTGAAGAGGGCAGATGCATCAATACACGAAACCATGATCAGTAATGCAGCGATTGGCTGGCGGCAAGACAGCAACGCAATGACATCATATAATTAAAAAAGACACCTGGCGAAAAACTTAAATAAAAAAAAACACGAATTTCTGGACCTTTATAAGGAAACAACCAAACCAACATAAAAGTTATAATAGATAAATGAAATGTGCACTGTTTTTTTTTTATTCCCAATTATTTATATTCACAATTTTATAGTATTTGTACACCCTTTACATTTTTATTTCAATGTTGTAATTAGCAATTCATTTAATTTTTAATTCAATTTGAAGCAGATTTGTTACGTGACAGTATTAAAGTCTCTTAAGGGTCAAGATCAAGTTATCTGCATCCCATAATATCTATCACCACTGAAATTAATGCACGGCTCAGACTGACGTTACAGCATGTGTGTAAGGCTCCAATAAAATTATAAAGTAATTATTCCATCATAAATAAATCTCTCAGTCAAGTGGCTGTGTCTATAGTATTATACACAACATTATAATATTATTTTCAAATACATTTTTATATTATTATTATTATTATTATTTTACATTATTATTGCCCCTGGTTCAGTAAGGAACTCTGGTAATAAAGTAGCAGTGGCTGGGACAGATTTTAAGTATCACCTCAAGATGCAATCTAATCCTGTTTACATGAAATAAGATCCCGAGCAGGTTTGATCTTCCGGACCGGTTGCTATGACAGCAAGTCCAGGATGAGCTTCGAACCAAACAATCCAAGATCATGTCAACAATCAAAGACATACGAAGAACAGACCCCTGGACTTAAACTTGAACTAAAACTCAACGACAGCAGTTACAAGGAACAAAGCTAGACAAGAGACAATAGTGACATGAGGGCTATATATATATACAAAGACTAATGACTTCACAAGACACACCTGACAGCAATGAACAATGAACCAATAAGAACATGACACATGAAACAAGGGAACCAATCACAACCTGACACATAAGACTAGGGAAGCACAAGACATGGGCTGCAGTCGTGTACTCTCTTGAGTAGGTACCTATTAAAAAAAAAAAAAAAAAACTATATTAATTCTAATGGAAAAAATCTCATAAAATAGATATTGCATAGTATCATAAAATTCTAAATAATAATCAAAAAAATATTATTGAACAAAAATATATTACATTGATTTTCCTGGACAAAAAATGAAGAGCCAAGTGTGACCCCTAAATGAAGACGGCCAGAGGGTTAATGAACAAAATGTGCAGTACACAACCATAACTTACTGTATACAATACTGTGGTGAGAAATGAGACAAGCAATATCAACCTTGATGACTTTCTTGACTTATTATGAGATTTTAGACATTAGACATCCAAATTGAAGACACAAACTGTATTATGAATAAGTGTGTTAATTTCTATATTAGTGTATTTGGCACTTTCTGAAATGAACATGTAACGTGATGAAATCTTGTGACAACATGTGCCAGCTTTTTGTGCTGAGGGTAAATCCAGGGTAAATTCTGCTGTGGGAAACGCATTATGAGCGGATTAATTTCTCAGACCAGACTGGCAGTTAATGTCCCCATCTGATCAAATGTTTCTGGGATGGAATGAAAAAACGTCCATTAAATGATTTGATTTCATTCGGGAACAAGCTGATCACTTCACTTGACGTCATATCTCTGCTCGTGTTGTGAGGGGCTGGTTGACTGGCAGGACTCGTCCATTATGCAATACAGGATTAAGAGATAAAACATTAAAATATCAGCCTCTGCCTGAGAAGAGGTATATGCTGGGGTATTTTATTTCAACATACAGCATTTCACCAAATACAGTCTCTCTAAAGTTGTACTTTCCTCATCCTGTGATTCTGCTCCGTCCGCTACAGATCCCGGTCTGGAAACCAAGAAGATCCTCCTGACAGAGACGATACCAGAACTGGGCCAGATGGAGTACCAGCTACTGAAGTTCTTCATCCTGCTGTGAGTTTGGCTGGACATCCTCACTGTGTGTCCATGCATTTATTCTTTAATCACAGCTTTATGAATACTGTCCTGTCCTCTCAGCCAGAAAGAGCCTCAAAATCATATGAGTCGCTAATCAAAGAATTTGCTTGTGT